>PVJX010000445.1:0-260962 GCA_004027295.1 Dolichotis patagonum | reverse complement strand
CTTTTTTCTTCTATGTACACAGCTTCTAAGCTTTCTTGGGGAGGGCTAGGGCTTTGAGCCTGCCTTTTGGTCTTTCCTTTTGTCATTTTTCTATATTTCCTTACTTTGAGCGGTGTTCCAAAGCTTTCTCTGCACGTGTGGCAAATTACCTGTTACACCCTCAGTTCCTGGAGGGGCAGTGGCTCCCCCACAGGCTCTTTGCTTCCTCACAGGGTCCTAACTCCCCTCTGTGGGCTCCTGGCTCCCTAAGTTGTAAGGTGAATGCTGGATGTGGCCACCCCAGAGCCTGTGGAATCTCAGGCATGCCAGGCCACCATGCTTTGTCCCAGGCAGGTCTCCAGGAGGTTCCCTGCGAATGAAGGGCCTACAGGTCCCAAAGAGTCAGGCCAGATTGTTGGTTGCTGAAAAGTTCCCAGTCCCAAACAGACCTGGCCAAGATGCCAGTCTCCACAATATTCCCAATCCAAAGAGCCCGGGCCACTCTGCGGGTCGGAGAGTTTCAGGTCCCAAAGAGACAGGCCGCGATGCTGCTTTCCAGGAGACTTCCTGGGGGTGAAGGGCGGGGCTACGGGCCCAAACAGACCTGGCCCAGATGCTGGTCTCCAGGCAGTTCCCTGCGGATGAAGGGCGGGCCTACCAGTCCCAAACAGTCGCGCCGAGATGCAGGTCTGCGCAGACTTTCGATCCAAACAGCCCAGGCCACTCTACGAGTTCGAGAGTTTCAGGTCCCAAAGAGACAGGCCGAGATGCTGCTTTCTGGGAGACTTCCTGGGGGTCTATTCTGTTGGATTCTTTTGCAAGTATTTTGTGGAAGATTTTAAATTCATCGGGGATTTTGGTCTATAGTTTGGTGTACTAGCTTTGTGTGGCTTCGTTATCAACATAATGCTGGACTCAGAATGAGTTGGAAATGTCCCCTCTCTTCAAGTTTTTTGAAGAGTTTGGGTTTGGTGTTAGTTCTTCTTTAAGTATTTGGTGGAATTCACCAATAAAGCCATCTTGTCCTGGATTTTTCTTGTTAGGAGATTTGAAATTGCAGATCTATTCATATGTTTGATTTCTTCATGATTCTGTTTTGGTAAATTGACTATTTTAAGTATTTGTTTGTTTCAACTAGTTATTCAGAATTTTCTTTTTTGGTGTGTAATTGTTTATAGTACTGTCATGGTTTAGGTCTGAGATATCCCTTTAAAGCTCGCCTGTAGAAGGCTTGGTGGCCAGCCTTCTTGAACTACTAGAAATAATGGAAATTTTGGGACGTGAAAGCTAGTTGGAGAAAGTAGTTTACTAGGGGAATGCCTTTTAAGGACATATTTCTCTCTCTCTCTCTCTCTCTATCTCTCTGTCACTGCCCCTAGCAACCATATGATGATATGATCAACTCTGCTGCCTGCTGTGAGCTCTGCCTCATCACAGGCCTGGAAGCAGTAAAGCCAAGTAACCATGGACTGAAGCTACTAAAACCATGAGCTGAAATAAATCTTTCCTCCTTTAAACTGTTTTTCTTGGGTGGGTGTGACATGTTGTGAGATGTGGCTGTCTTCAAGCATGGTGTGGGTCAGGCAGGCACAGTGGGCACCTCAGTTATGGAAGTCCAGAGCCAGAAGAGTGAGCTTACCCAAGCCAAGGGAGCCGGTGGGCCCAGAGTGCATCCAGAACCTAGATGAGGCCACTCTGGAGAGCACAGAGATGCAGTGGATTAATCTGCATGAGCAGCTGTCTGGCAGAAAGGAATATCGTCCCTCACGGTGCCATTAAAGAAGCAAAGTCAACAAAGGAGTCACTCAGGAGCTTCTTAGGGCAGAGTGGAGATGTTCCTGTTTCTTGCCTTTTCACAGTCGTGACCAGGAAGAGGTCACGCAGAACCACAGGTAGTGCATATATATGGGAAGGGATGGGCAGCTTGTGTCCTGTGGTAACCTTCCCCCCAATCAGCTGTGACCCACTGTCATAGAAGCAACTACACAACCAGAAGGGATGTGCTTCTCCTCTACCCCTCCACCACTGGATGGCCAAACCAGGCAGACATTACTGTGCTTACAGAAAGAGCTGTTCTGTGTGTTCAGCATGACATCAGATCCTTATTTGCAGCATTGCTTACTCACTTCTCTTACCCAAGTGTTGTAGTCAGGGGTTGTGAGGAGAACAATTAGAATCAGGACACAGAATTTATAATATTATTTTATGATGGTCACCCTGAGTTTAACACAAAAAAGTGCAGGAAATCTATCCGCAATATTAAATAAAGACTCAGAATATTCAGCCAAGAGCCTAAATCCCACAGCAATGTCCTGCATGAGCCCAGATAAAGCTAGAGCCCATGACAGTGCCTCTCATGAGTCCAACGGGAAGTCTAGAGCCCACAAGAAGGACTCACACTAGTATCTTTTACGGATCTGTGCTGGGAAGGCCCAAAGGTCAGCGGCATAGAAAGTCTATGCCAGTGGGGTGAAGGAGCTGTGTTGGTAGGTTGAGAGTTTTACTCTGGAGCTGAGAACTCATGCTCAAAATAAGAACCAGGGCTGCTATCCTCTGTGACATGGAGGTCCTGAGCTCCTCTGATGATAAGAACAATCCAGTACATGACAGAAAGCCAGCGTGATGAATTTCTCCTGGAGATTAAACAGCACACGTCTTCCTCTCCGGAGCCAGGAAGTGATGCTCGACGTAAGGGCCAGAGCTCCCCCAAAGTGAAGCACAGCCACTCTCACCAACTAGGTCTCAAGTTCATCTGATGACAATGGTCAAACTCACACTGGGGAAGCTAGTCACGATGAGCTCCTCCGGGAGAACCAACAGCTCAAACAGCAACACTTAGAGAAACCCACAATGCCTCGCTTCTCCTTCTCCACATCTCTATTTTTGCTGGCAGTTTTCCTCAGGTGGACCATCTATACTCAGCACCAGGCTGACTTAATTTGGCTGGCATTAAATTGACCACCAGTTTTTAATCCATAACACCAAGTACGTTAACCACAATGAACGCTATGTCTAGAACTTAGCAGATGTTTAATAGCTAAGAGTTTGCTGTGGTTCATAGGTGTTCCCCAAAGTTATTGTGTGGGGAACTTAGTCACCAGTGCAACATGGAGAGGTGGCACCTTTAAAAATGATTAGGTCATGAAGGATCTTCCTTTATGAGTGGATCAGTGAATGCCATCATTAAGGGAATAAGTTAGTTATGCTCCAAATGAAAGGGTGAGTTCAGATCCTACCTCCCCCAGCCTACCTCTCTACCTTGAATTTCCCAGCCACTGGAACTGTGAGACATAAACCTTTGTTGTTTATAAATTACTTATTCTTGGGTGTTCTGTTATAGCAGCACGAAACAGATTAAAGTAGTGCCGGATGCTGGATTCTTTTCTATTGTTATGACCTCTCTGTAGTTTCCTAGTTGAGAGAAGATAGAAGAGAAATGAGTTCTGTGCTGCGATCACAAGGGACCAAAGGGAAACGTGTCAATAAGTCTTTCCTTTATTTTATTCTTCTCATTTTCATCCAACTACCCAGGGACCAGTGTTCTCATTTGAGGCCTTTCGAGAAACACACAAACACAGCAGATGATGGGCAATGCCAACCAGCATTTTCTTTTCTTCAAATCAGGTTAGCAGGTTCAAATAAAACACACTGAAGAGGAATTGCACAAAACTGAAACAGAAACTGTGAAAGGCAAGCTGATATTTTTAGAAGTTTGTATGACAGGTCAGATTCCTGACGATTAGCCAAAGTGGCAAATCTAACACCACTTATTCAGAGAGGGGGCAAAAGATACAGCAGGTAATTATAGTTTAGCAGCAGTGGTGGGGAGAAATCAACTCTTCTTGAACTTCTTGTGGGAACAGCTTGAGAAGAGTAATTTGAATATAGATGGTCCACCAGAAAGGGTTCTGCTGGGAGGGGAGGGAAACTGGCAGAGAGGGAAGCAGGGTGGAGGAGGTTGCCGAGGGTTCATTATTTTCATATTTTAAAGCCCTGAACACTTTGAAAGGATGATTGCCAGAGGGGACCAGGAAAATTAGTGGTTGTTTGATTCAGGATCAATTTTCAAATCTGCCCAGTTTATAATTGTGCGACTCTTGCTGTCATCACTCCTGTGATTCAGGCTCCAGATGTTCAGGGTTGAAATGTCCCCGGGGCTCACCACCTCCCTGGTGTGCCGAGAGCCTCTCTTTCCTCCCCCACCAAGTATTTTCCCCCTGGACTTATTTATAAATATCTGGAATACCTGCATGCGCGGGTTTAAGTACAAAAGGGCTGAAAACAAAACCCTTTAAAGCATAAGACACAGGCTGGCAGGGTGGTACCTTAGGAAGAAGCGGTGTTGGTTCAGTACACACTGGGAGATACAGGATTCCTGCCCTATTCTTTTCCAAGTGCTTCTCTTTGTGAGGACAGAGTTCTGAGTGTCTAGAGAGTGAGGAAGAGATGGGAATGAAGCCCAGGAGGTGAGCATAGAAGACAAGCGCACAACTCTGGTGTCGTTCGTAAGGCCTCACTCCAGTTGTCTGAGTCGGATTTTTATCATTCTTGACTTTAGAATAATGGGAAAGTTTCAAAGCTGGAAAGGATCTTCAATATCGTTTGGTCCAACTTTTTCAGCCAACTCCTGGGGTCCTCAGATCTAATCTTAAGCATCTACAAGCTCTCAATGCAGTTTAAGGTTTTTGTATTTCCATTTTGATGGTGGTACAATTATACTATCATAATATGTGGGGTATTTAACTAAAGACCTAGAGCTACCGGGTCCTTGGACTGGGTTTCTGTTGGTTAAATAACACCCACAGGAACTTGTCTGGCTTGCGAGAAGAATGAGGGGTCTCAGTGTCATGCTGACAGCCACCAGTCCCGGTTCTCTTTGTATTCCCACAAAATTCTTTAGTGGTCATAAACACAACAATTATTTTCCAGTGATAATTTACAACTGAAAGACACTCTCATAAGCTATAATGTTTATTTCTCAAGTTTTTTAATAAATGAAGACTTTGATTTGATGTCATGAAAATGACGTACTCTAACAGATGGCTGAAGGAACGGAGTCAGGTTTAATAGATAAATTATGCATTTCATAAAGTTGAGATTAAATGCTGTCAGGCATGCTGTGTGAATTCAAGTTTCCAGTAATTTTAAGAGACAAAAGTGATAGGCAAATTTAGTCATCACAGAGCACACAGAAGTGCAGACATACCAAACTCCAGGATAACTGGGTTGTACCCTTCAGCACCCTTCTTGTGTTGGGAATAGCAATTCCGTTTCTGCCAAACAAAGTTATTTGTTATTTTAAATTAATGAATTTTATTGCTTCTGGAGTTTTGTTTCCATTCACTTAAATGAATATGACTTTATGGCTGTTTGATACTTATAAGAAGTTATGTCCAGTTTTATACTCATACAGAACATAACAAAAATGTGCTCAATCAACATACTGGGTGTGCCAAAACTTTTTTCCCATTAAAAGGAGTCTGCCTGTAACTTACTCTTGGGCGACACATCTAGTCCAGTGTTCTCATTTAAGGAAATGGTCCTCTGGTATTCTGTGGGTAAGTCTCAGTGTGGGAACCTCCATTGTATTTCCAAGGCAAACGCAAGCACCTTGGCCACCTGAATAGAGGTCACTCGATATTCTGCTTAGTACAGTTACACTTTTCCTGGCTCTGCATTTGCCCTCTTCTCCCTTCCTTCAGTCCTCCTGCTCATCCAGAGTTCTGCTCATCTTTCAGGACTTGACTTATCAAAGAAGCTTCCTCTCTGGAAAGCCTGCCCTCTTTGACGGAATAAGCCAAGCCGCTCACTTCTTTGTCTCTCGCAGCTTACATTCTTTATGTCTTTATAACATTTTTCATGTGGTGTCAAAAAGTGTGAGTTGCTCAAAGGTGTGGCCGTAACTTTATTCTTCATTCTAGTCCACAAAATTTAGGCTTTTTAGGTAAGTTGGCTCTTTCTCCACCGAAATAATACATCCTAATAAAACTATGCAACCGTGCTTTCTCAGACACAGCCTCTAATGTCGACCTTGCAAGATATCCAAGAAACATTTATTAAGCTGCTAGAATTATTATTTTTCTTTTTAACCAAATTTGAGCATGAGAGGAATAAAACAGAAACAGAGGGAAAAATTTACCAGTGAGATCCTGTACAGACCTTTGGAATTTACACACAGAAGTGGGCAGAAGCCTGTCTCCTGGGTCAGCATTTGGCCCTTCTGTTTACATTTGAGAGAAACGGGTTGGAAGTCAATTCTTGTTTCAATCTGGCCTTGCGATTGGTTGCAAATAGAAAGACTTCTGTCCACAGGAAATGATGCCATCACATCAAGAAGTTATTTTTTGGACTGGCAAATGGAAAATGCTCTTAATGAAAACACAGAATAATCAGCCTGAGTGTGGGGGAGAAGCACAGGGAGGGAAAATGAGAAAGAATCCATATTAAATAGGCGGGCCTACCAGCATATTGATGAGGAAGGGGATTTAGAGGTTATTGTAGGGAAAAAAGAATTCTTCAAGTTATTATCCTAATGTTCCTCTGTAACTTAAAAAGCGAATATATGTGTCGCATGAGGAAAGAAAATTCGGAGCCATGAACTCTAAACTGCAAGTCTGGTCGTCCCTGTCCAGAGCCGGGGTAGAGCCAGACATCTTGGGGTATCCCTGAGCCCAGCCCCTGAATGCCCTTTGGCTTGTGCCTATTTTGTTTACAGAGGATGATCACCATGTGACACTCTAAAGCAAGATGTTCTAATGTTCTAAGTCGTAACTCATTTATTCTAAACAGTCATTGTAGACATGTTGGCTGCAAACCATACAGGGGAGCAGAAAGGACTTGGGTCACACCTGCCCCAAAAGGCTCCAGGCAGCAAGGGCAGAATCCACATGGCATTCTGTTCACCTTAGTCTCATGAGAGACTAAGCCCACACAACTGCATCTTTATAACTCACCACCTTGTGGTGGGCTTTACCCAATATGCTAAATGTCTCCTTTTGGGGGGCATACGCTAAATGCTAGAAATTCAGAATTAAACAAAAAATAACAGTTCCTACCTTCCAGGAGCTTGTGGTTCTATAGGAATACAGTCAAACAAGGAACCATTTCAACCGGGTGTGACGAAAGCCACTATACTGGGAAGCAATGAAATGTTTCCAGGCATCCATCAGGGGACCCATGAGCCACTTGCCCCCAGGAGGAAGAGAAGCATGGGACACCATGAGAGGTGGAGGGAGCAGCTCGTGCCCTGGGTTGGGGGCTCCGAGTTTGCTCTGGGAAGTGGGGAATAGAAGTGCATAACTCAGGTGTGAGAAGAGACAAGGAAAGGCCGAGTGACAAAAAGCTCCAAATGCCATGACAAAGTGCTTGAGCACTGTATTGTGCATGAATATTTCTTTACCTTTTCTCATATGCAGAGTAGAATGGAATTCATAGAGTATTTTTCCTCTAGAATACACACACACATGTGTACATACCTATGTCAACATTATATTTCATATTCATCTTCAGGGAGGACTGTGGATCCCAAGTTTGACATGTCCACCCAGCAGGAGGAGAGATGAGTTAAAGATTTTCAAGTGAGCATCGCTGTGTCCATTGCGTAGTCTGTGTGTTGGAAGGAGCCAGCCAGAAAGCATGGGAGATGGGACCCAGGCAGGTGTCTGTTGCAACAGTTCAGACAAAACAGTGGCTTTGTTCCTACTCCTTCATCTCCACAGCTGTTCATGAGTGATAGACAAAATGCAAAGCCTGCTTGTAGGACTTGGAGCATTTTCTGCTTCACTCTCATCTTTTTGTGGGGAAGGGGCCCATGGTCTGACACCCAGCTGTGAGAGAAGGGAAGGGGAAGGTGAGACGAGAAGCAGTGGCCTACAGGCAGTGCGGCCAGCCCTGGGGACAAGTGGAGTGTGTTTAGACCCCGGAAGTTCAAATCTGAAGATGTGATCCTAGAGGTCACATCAGAGGTCCCTTTCATCAGCCTCAGCGGGGTCTCACTTGGCCAGGGGAAGCGGTCAGGTAATGGTCCTCTGGGATCTTCTTTGTACTGGGGAGGGTGGAGTATGCGTGGGAGGAGAAGCGCATTCATTTAGCAATGGAATAGGGATTTAGGGAGCTAAACATAATCCCGCCTCTTCCTGTGAGACCCTGGGAAAGGGTCTCTGTGCTGTTTTCCCTTCACCTATTAACTGAGAGTAACGACGAAAATGTGAGCCTGCGGTGGCAGGAAGACCGACAAGGGATTAGAAAGCACTCTGTAAATGGTTTCGAAGGTGACACAGTAGTGATGGATGGTCGTATTCATAGGAAGAAATGGCAGAATTGTATCCATCCTTGACTCTCCCACACATTTTTGATTTGTCCCATCAGGAAGAGTCCTCCCAGAAGCGCTGAGAGGGGAGACAGCCCTGCATCCCTTCCCGATGCTTCCGCAGTTTGCCTGCTGTGTGACAGTCCTGAGATGGCCTTACTGGGAAAATCACAGCAGGGAGGAAAGGAGGCAGGGACATCAGGGGGTTAAGCCAACTTGGGCATCTCCTAGAAACAGCTGCCTGGGGAAGCCAGCGCTGGCTGCACTGTAGTGTTTGTAATGTTTTAATTGGATTTAGCTGTTTTTGTGGTACTGGGGATCGAACCCAGGGTCTTGCGTGTACTAGACAAACTCATTACCCCTGGATCATTCCTGCAGCCCTGATGGATTTTATGGGCGCCAAGACAGCCTATGGCACTTGCTGTTCTGCCATCAGTTGACACGAGAATCTCAGGATGAATTGGGTTCCCAAAGTCAGGCTACGGTCCATGGACATGTCTGTCATTCCATTTCAGCGCTGCTTTCCTCTAGGGTCAGGCTGGCACCTGGATCATGCGGGAGTGACGAGCCCTCTTTGGGCTGTAACCCAATGCAACTGTGCTTTTAGATTCCCCAGTGCTTACTCTGCAGAGTGATGCCTTGCTGGGCTTGGGTTCTTTTCAAAATACGGATTTGTCACCATCTTTGTTGGTTGCTGTGGAGCGTAAGAGGAGAGTACCTACAGGTAACAGATTATTTTTAATTCTGCCTTGTTATTTGGGACTGATTTCCCATATGTTGTTGTTGTTCAATTCCTTGCATGAATTTTCTCAAATATTTGTAACATATGTCATATCTATATGCAGATTTTAAATTATGGATGCCTTCATCCAATCATTTTCGAAGGGGGAAAAATCCAAGTCTAATACTCTCAGGCAGGCCATGGTCTCCTGGGCATCAGATATCATTCAGGTAGACACATCTGGTGAAATGTATCACATCAAATTAGTATCAAGGGTATTCAGACTCTGAGACTACAGGCAGACAATCCCCTTCTAATGTACTGCTTTTTAGATTGTTGGGGAAACTTGAATCCCAATTCTCCTGTGAAATGAGTGATACTAACATGCCTGTTCAAATGCTCAAAGTGAAGATCAAAGCTGCAGTGTCCAAATTGGCTTTGCAAACACAGCAGCCCCTTTCTTCCCCCTGGGGATACCGTGCTAATTTTATCAACTCTCCCTGGCTCTTCTGCTATTAAATAGCAATAAATAAATGGTTTTTTTTCCCTGTGTTTGCCAGTGGCTTATTTGCCTGACAAACAAGCTCATTTCCTTTTAAGTGTGAGGTTTTAGTCCAACTAATAGAATTAATCTATTTTTAATGAAAATGCGAATGGCTTTTACTTAGAAATCTACCTACCCCCCCACCTCCCTCTCCCTGCACCAGGCCCCAGCCCCAGAGTCTCCTCTGAACGCATACATCCAGCCATGAATATTTTAATACATCTCGGGTTTTCAGATCAATATAGGCAACTCTCAGGCCCTATTGATTTTCAGAGGTTTGACTCGCAAGGGTGATAAAATATTTCTGGACTTACGAAACCTGAGTTAAAGAGGATTTGCTGGCCCTTCAACTTTTACCAGATATCTTTGTCTCCTTTTCCTTCCTCCTCCCATATTCCTCCTGCTTATTTTCTCTCCCTCCCTCACCCTGCCCACCCTCTACCTCCCACGCACATGCACAGTCCCAGATGGAGATTTATGACTAAGCAATAAGTCCTGGAGAATAGGGCACCATTTTCCCCCACTGCGTCCACTTCAGGTCAGACAGAGAAGAGACCGAGGGAAGAGAGCAGCCCTGAGTAGGATCCAGCCCCCATCCACCCGTCCATTGCTTCTGCAGGGACCCTGCCAACTTCCCTCCTGTCTCTGATTCATTTATCAGCACGGCCGACTCCTCCTCCTGCGCACCTCTGAAGATGTAATCCCAGAAGGCGACCCTAGCAACATACGAGGAATTCCCCACTGAGGCACAGGAGCTGAGCTGCTCCATATGGGTAGGAAATAAGCTAATTATACAGTCAGCCATGTCCAATGCCAGGATGGATGTTGTTATAAGTTTATCCAGCCTAGTTACAAAGCAGTGAAACTGAGATTCGTGGAAAATTTTACAAAAGCCCTGGCAATTTATTGATCCGCTCTGATGTGGGTTAGGCATTTGGAGATCTGGGCTGAGATTTCTCTAGCTAGCTCTGGGAGGTTAGTCAAGCCAACTCAACTCCTTCTTTGGCTTTTGTTTCTTTTTTGGTAAAATCCATTCATTCATTTAACTAATTTTTTAATTCGTCCATTGTGTAGATGGCAGATATGACAATTATTTGTCTCTGATCTCTTAGAGCTTATTATCTATCTAAGACCGATCACAAATCTGAGTGTGCTGGAGATTTAGCTCAGTGGCATAAGCGCCTGCCTTGTAAGTGCACGATCATGAGTTCGATCCCTGGTACCGATAAAAAAAAAATAATGTAAAAAATGTGATAGACATCAGCAGGAATCTGAGTGTTCCTCCCTCCTCTTCACGGCCATATGGTAGCAGGCCTCCACATGGTACAATGGACGCTCTATACAACTATGAAATAATATTTATGACGACGTCTGGCTAGAACACGAGTTGCTTCTTGGTGTGGATGGTGCCTAGAACTTTGGAAATGCTTGCCTATCAGGTATTAGGAGAACCAGTAGATTCTGGGTATTGTGTGTCCTGTCCAGCATCAAAAAGAGTTGAATAAGCGAAATCACAAAAGGGAAGCCTCAGGAGAGCTGCATACCGTAGTCGTGGTTGCTGCTTTTATAGATTTTCATCCCTAGTGTTTTGTTAAGAACAAGCAAATAGAGAGGACTCACAGAGAGCAAACTGGAGCCTCCTCCGCCATGGAAAGTTACAGGTGGCCCAAAAGATCTATCACCAGAATAGACAGACACACACCTTGAAGCACCATCAGGTGGAGACTTGGGTGAGGAAATGGCTCATTTCTCATGATGGCTGTGTGATACAGTTTTGCCTTTGAACTTGTCCACAGAAAACAAGTTTGCTGCTATGTGTAAGAAATAGCTGTGCTCTTCCTTGAACTAAATTTCCCCCCTTCTATGGACTCAGTGTCTGGGATGAGAAAAGACACACAAGGCTCCTTCCAGGATGGGCCATGCTCGGTTCTATCAGGCATGGAGGGTAACTTCTATGGCTCAGAAATAAGTGCCCTCCCTTTCTCCACCGTGTCCCCAACGAGTCACGCAGTGGCGCTCCCTTCTGGCTAAGAGGCACTCTCCCAGGCCAACCCCAGGGAGGTGCAACTCTCTTTGCATTCTTCTACACATAGCCCCGCTGATTGGTCTAAACTGGGGGTGCTCATTGCCCCTTTTCCACACATTTCAATCACAACACTGACAGAACACAAGTTCTAACAAATGATCAACTTGCATAAAACAGAGGCTCCTAGAGGAAGCGCTCTGCTTACTTTCTTGAATAAACTGCATCGGGTCCAGGTACACGTCACTGAGCTGCGCAGGGCTGGGGTAGGGGCCGTCCTTGCTCTTGAGCCTTCAAGCAAGCAGCTTCAAAGACATCAGGGCCATGGCTCCACCTTCTTTCCCAGCTCACCAGAAGCAGAGGCAGATCATGCAAGTGGCCTCTGTTGTTTCTCCTATCCAGGAGAAGGCTCTTCTCCTTCCATAGAGAAGGTGCTTCCTGAATGGGGCTGAGAGTAGTGTACAGGGGACAGGGTGTGCATAGTGGCTACTTGATGAGTAGATGGGACTCTAGTGTCTCTGCTTTGTCTCAGGGTATTCAGAGACCTCCTTAGGAAACAACCCAGGGATGGACATGGGACCCACACCACAGGGCACAGACCCTCTGCTCCGCACGCCCAGAAACCAATGCTCAGAGCAATGCGGCAGGCGAGCAGCCTGGGCTGGCGGGAACCAAGGTGCTGGGCTCTCATCACCTGCTGCTTAGCTGGGTGCTTCCATCTGTTGTCTCATTTTGGATCTCCCCAAATCTTTGCGTAGACAAAGCACTAATCCCCAGGGTGACGACTGAGAAGCCAGTTGGATTATTTCCTTTTAAAAAGAGAAATGCAAATTTTACTTAAATGTGAAGAAATAAGAGCAGAGCTTAGGAACCGCACACCTGGGGGGCTCTCAGGCCACACTCCAGACACCTCCAGGAGCTACTGGGACTCTTTGATGGCAAACGCTGAAGCAGGGATGCAAGGGTTTGAAGCCTCACCGTTTGCTGCAGTGGAGCCAGAGCTGGCTAGAGAAATGCCAGAGAATCTCAAAGTGTTTCCAGGCACTACTCTGGGACTGTAATGTCTTTCTCTATTTCTAAGAGACAAAGTAGGCAGTGGTTTTGATAGTTTTGCAGGAAACACTTGGTCTCTGGCTAAGAGTGAGGTGTTTTCTATCCAGTGGCAAGGTCTCCCCAGTCACCCATATTCTCTATTCTAAGACAAGACCCCACCCGGGGTTACAGAAGTGAGTCTTTTGTAACCACAGGTCCATGGTTTCAACCAATCACAAAATGAAAATATTAAAAAAAAATTGCATCTGTACAGAAGATGCACCTACTTCGTGTCATTGTTCCTGCAGCAATATAGAACACTAACTATTTGGATAGCTCTACATTATATTAGGTATTATAAGTAAGCTAATGAGGATTTACTGTACTTGGGTGAAAGTAAATAGGTTATATGCAAATATTAATGCATTTTAGACATGGGACTTGAGCGACTCAGTATTTTGGGTTTCCATAGGGAGGTGCTAGAATCAATCCCTCACTGATAGTGAGGGACAAATGTATGAACGCTTGGAGAAATATTTTGCTAAATTTTGAGGGTATACATAAAACAATCTGATTTAAAACAGAAATTATGTAAAGTCTGTGAAATTTACTTTGGGAGATTTTCGGGGGCCGGGCAGATGTTCTCCAGAGCATCTGAAGTTGGGATCACTTGAACCACCTCTGTGACTTCTGATCTACATGTTATGGCACCCACAGAAGGGGGAAAACGGCTTTGCACATGAGCCCCAAATGAGAATCTCCAGGCAGGTGCTCTGAGCCCATTTGCAGTAGATCTGCTTCCTGCATGAGCGACTCTGTATTGTGAGGCCAGGGTTTTATTTAGATGACAGCTAATGAGACTCTGGTTCTCCCAACTGATGCAGGGGCCGACAGGAGGACAGCTATTCTCAGCATGGTTCTCCAACCCAGCGGAATCTTGTGTCTGCCTCCTTGGTACTGAACTGTTCTCTGCTAAAAGTGCATCCATCAGCTATCACCCCTTACGTTAATTATCAACTATAAAGGCTAACTGAATTCAGATTAGGACTTGGGAGCTAAAATACACTTTGGCCATCACCTGGTCAAATCCTCTTGTAATCAGAGTGAAGATATTGAGGCCCAAAGTGGTGGAGTGATTTGTGTAAGATTTCATGGCTAGCTAATAGTAAAACTGAAATAAGAGAGAAGTCTCCCAATTTTCTACTAGTGTTCTTTCCATTGTTCCAAATATCACATCATTTTGTACATATAACCATTGTGGAATACTAATCATATAATAATAATAAAGATTCTCATGCATTTGGTCATTCTCCCTTGAAAATAGGGGCTAATGCCTTATGATAGAAATGGGGAAGTTGAAAGCAATTTCTCTTTGGGGGATGACGGCTGGGGAGATATTCACACCTCACCTACCTGCACAGTGTAAATAATGTACCTCCCATGGGTGGCTAATTCATGGGAACTGTGACCCAGGAATTATGAGCAGACACAAAGCGCCATCCTGAGCAGGGTGTGCTGTGGTGATGAGTCCCTGTGCTCTTCCATTCACTGTGAGCACAGTGCGCTCCCGCTGCCCACTGCTCCTTTGTCTGGGGTCTTAAATGCAAAGACAGGAGACCACCCGAGCCCAGCCTGCGGCTCTATGGCAGACCCCAGAGCAAAGATGTAGGTTTGAGGTTGTAAACTGCAGAGATTCGGGGAGCTGTTTATTATCCAGTATTACAGATGCAAAAAGGAGCATAATCCAGTAGACTTTTCCTTAACTATTCCTATCCTGATCTCACTTTTCACAAGTTCAAATTGCCAATCTGTTTATCAGGTGAGACAATTGCATCTGTTGGAATTAATGTTTTTGTAAGATATCTTGGGAAAACACAGAGGCACAACCTAAGTTAAAAGCTGTGTACCCATCTTGAATATTGGAATGCAGTTTCCTGTGATACCTAAGTATGAGAATCATATTGTTTTTAAGGTTGAAAACCAAACTAGGCAACTTGGTTTTTGCGTTTTCTATTCTCTATCAATCACCTATATTTTCTATGTATTTATACCATTGTCCTACCTGTCTATCTGTCTGTCTGTGACCTCCCTACCTTTTTCTACCCAACCATCTTTCCATCTATCTATGCAATTACGTATTTCCTTGAGCTATAGAAACAGTCTGAAAGTCCCATTATGTTTACTGTTGTGGAGCTGACATTTTAGTGACTAAAAAATCAGCTGAGTTGATAATGTTTAGGTTGGTCTGTCTGCATCTGATTACACTTGTTTCCAGATCCAAGCAGTTGTTAATGAAACAGTTGCTGTTTTGTTGACAGAACATTAATTACTTGATCTTAGGACTCAGTAATTGCACAAGCCCCCTCTGTATACGTTACTAATTACATTAGCAATTATATGGCATTTTAAAGACAAAGAAATGACTGAAGCAATTGCAGTGTCACAGGTAACCTGCTGTTAGATTTCAATCACATTCCTAATGTTTTCATGATGTGCTCAAACAAGCCCTGGCAGATCTTGTGACATTGACTTGGAGAAATGGCCTAAGACTTCGCACTGCCCAGCAGTATGGCAGAGATAATGTGGTTAAAGTCCTTTTATCTTCTATGCATTATTTTCTTTCTCCATTGAAAGAGAAAGGGGAAGCGGACAAGCAAAATGTGTTTATTCAACAAATAAACACCATTATCAAGGTGCTAAGGGGTACAGAGTTAGTGCAGGACTTTGTGAACTTTAGAATCTTTTGTAGAAGACAGAATGAAATGAAATGAATGAAAACTCATATACAAGAATGCACCATCAAGGTAGTGCTTGCCAGCTACTGTGACACATAGCCCCAGAAGCCAGAGACAATGCAACTGCATTTCTTGCTCACATCCAAGACAATTCCAAGTAGTGACTCAAGGATTGGGCTCTTCCATGGTGTGGCCTCAGCATTCTGGACTCATCTCCCAGCTGTGTAGATGGACGAACCGAGCAAAGACCTATTGGAAGATTTTAGGAGTTAGAGTATTATTTTTCTTACATTCCATTGGCTAAAACTGATCACAAGGCTCCTCCCTCAATGTGAGAGACTGGGAAGAGTAGAGGAAAGGAAGAGATAAGCACTGACTGGGTCTTAGCAACTCTACATAATTAGTGTTGCAAAGGAAATGTAGATGGTACAATAACCTGTGATTGTGACCATCACCAATATGGCACCTGACCCTAGTTCCCTGTTCTTCTCTGTGAGTGCCTGTGGTGTCTCATGGAAATGACTCTCCTTATTTGTGTGTCGTCCTCATTCAAGCTCCCCTGACACCTCACCCCATCCCCATCCTGTGGTGTGGGTGACACAAAGGCAAACAAAGACTGACTGACTCACTGGCGTCAAAGTGCCAAAAACAGCCTATCAGTTCTCACTATCTGAGTTCCTGGGTCCCAGCCCTGACTGTTCTAAGACTGCTTTTCAGCTTTCTTTTTGAATCTCTACAGAACCTCATATTCTTTCAATTCTTCTTCTTCCTAGGTTAACCTAGGAAACCTGTGCTTTAATCCAACACACCCTGAGACCAGAGTATAACTGAGATAATGAGTTCTAGGGAAGTCCTCCCTGAGCACTTTTATTGATGAATGATGCATTAGTTGAAGTTAACCAGGGAAAAAGTGGAGAAAACTATGTTTAAGGCAGAGAAAAATCGCATGTACAGCAGCCCTGTGGTTGAAAAAAATTTTTAAAAGCTTGTATCATTTGGGAATCATGAAGCCTACCTAGCTAAAGCTGGTGTAGTAAAGGAAAAATAGTACAAGATGAGGCTAGAGAGAAGTAATAGATTTCCAGCATTTTATAAACAATGGTAAAGATTTTGGATTTTATTCTAAGTACAATGGGAAGTTACTGAAGGTCTTGACAGGGAAGGCAACATGACCCAATTTATACTTTTAAAAAGCTGTTTGAGGTGGTCTGTGGGGATCAATAGGAGGAGAAAGTGCATAGAAGCAAGAAGATAATGCTGGAATGTTCTAGAAGGATGGCCATGGTGTGTCTTGATCACTAGCCAAGAAAGTCGGAGAGGGGAGAGAAACAGCTGCCTTGCCTTGGTGATGAGTGATTTTGTGGAGCCAGGGAATGGGGTAATGAAGCATGACTCTTGGTTTCAGGAAGGCGTGTTTACGGAAGTAAAAAATTAAAGAGGGACTAGATGATGGTGGAGGAAATAGAGTTTCTTTTTGGCACGCTAATCTTAAAATCACCTTGGAACCCTCAAGAGGTGATGCCAAGTGTCTACGCAGTGCCCCCCCCCATCCACAGAGCTGTGTGTCAAGGCTCCTGAAATCATGGACCATCCCAACGCCTAAATACATTCAGACTTCGATAAACTTTAAATTATAAGTTAGGCACAGTAAGCAACATCAACAGTAAATAATGACAAAGTAGAACGATGCTGACACTAGACGGTCTTCCTTTGCCTCGTGGTATCTTACATACTGTACTCCTTCTCCTCCATGTTGACCACTGAGGAGGATTGGCTGTGTATTGACCTGGTGTTCAAGAAAGGAGCCTCAGCGAGACATATAAACTCAGATATGTGGAGTGTTTGACACCACAGAGAAGAGGTGACAAAATGTCTCTGAAGCCCTTCTGGCTCTGGTAACTCTTGCATCTTCTCTCCCATGAACAGTCACCAAGTCCCAACATCGGCCCACGTTTCTAACAGCTGGGGAAGATACTGGGTCTTCCTTGCCCTGTGCCAGCAAGCACACTAGCCTTCCCCACCTATTCACCAGACGCCATTAGGATGGCTCCGTCTCTGCCTAGACAAGGTCAGGGCCTTGCTCCCATGACCTTTCCCCTCATCCTTCTACTCCCATGCCTTATTTTCTGTGGATAGCAGCCCTACTGTGACCCTCCCCACCCCAAGCCAGCTGTGCTCCAAAGCAGTCCAGCTCCCCACTTTGCCTATGGTACTCACCAGGTTTAGTCTTTGGGTGACTCTGTTTCCCTAGCTGAGCCAGCCTGGCCTCAGAGAAGGATTTGAGAAAGATCAGAAGGCCGTGTGCTCCTCTATGGTGTCCTGGTCCCCAGGCCAACAATACCCCTCTGTTGCAGAGATGGCAGAGACCAGAAGTGGCAGGTGCCAGCCCTGGGAGTCTAGTCCGGGGGCTGAACCTGAAACGCACCCCCCCAGGCATGGAGGTCTTGCTGACCTCTCCCCCTTCACAGTGCCAGGCCATCTTCCTCTGCATGCTGGAGACATATGTGTGAGCAAATGGCTCAGCTAAGCCAGGGACGTGTGTGTGAGAGCCCTGGAGCTTTATCTGTACTGACATTTCTGCCTTGGTATGTGTGACTGCTGTTACACATATGGATTGGATCAAATGAGATAATTTATGCAAAAGCACTTTGAGAGTTTAGAGGGCTCTCCATCGCCGGGCTTGCTGTTGCTGTTGCCACTGCATGGAAGAGAATTTCCTCTTCAGTATCACCCATGCATTTGATTAAAATGAGGAGGCAAACTGCAAATGTACAACATGCATTCTGCGCAGCTCTCCACACTGTGACCATACAGTCTACAATGTCTAGGACTGCCTATATTTCATGGAATTTTATTCTTTGCAACTGAAATGATTTGTTGAATTCTTAACTAAGTGGAATTCAATTATTAAACCTCTGTAAAAATTTTTCTCTCAAGAATACATTGATGTGTCAGAGTGGAAACTTGTCAGGCCACGTGTTTTACTGTTTGGAGGAGTGCTTATTACTGTGCCCTGTCTAGGATGGAACGCACCCAGAGTGTTTCTCTCCTTTCCAGTGCCCTTCCTGAGGGAAGAGGAGAGGGCAATCAGTTCTTGTTGACAAATGAGCAAACCCAGAGGGGTCAGTGTGGCACCATGGCCTTGTGAGGACAGCCACCCTGGGATTTAGTTGGATTTCAATGGAAGAAGAAGAGAAAAATGAAGACTAAATACAGAGACCTTGGCCCTTGTCACTTCTCCCTCCTTTGTCATCCAGCCTTTCCCAGGAAGGAGGCTTGATGCTGCAGGGCAGCTGGCTGCTCAGGACAGATCTGCTGCAATGCCTCTTGGGCCGTCTCGGGGATTCCTCATCACTGCTGGAGGTGCAGGGAAGGGCGGAGGATGAGGAAGGGAAGGCGGGTGGCCTGTCTGCCACCAATGAGGAAGGGCTTGCAAGACAGCAGCAG
Source organism: Dolichotis patagonum (assembly GCA_004027295.1). Classification (NCBI taxonomy): domain Eukaryota; kingdom Metazoa; phylum Chordata; class Mammalia; order Rodentia; family Caviidae; genus Dolichotis; species Dolichotis patagonum. Next base: position 242,173 of record PVJX010000445.1, on the reverse strand, counting down.
CTCTTGACTTCTCGTTGTCTACACATTCTCTATTCCCACTGATTTTCAGGAATTATTAGGTCATGAGCTGAAACAAGAAGTCAGAAGGATGTGGGAGAGGAAACTGCCACAGCCCTCTGCACCCAGGCTTTGTTATCTGCTCATTGGCTATAGTTCTGTTCCTCTCAGGGGAAAGAAGGAGGAAGGTGGCTCCTACCCTGGGCTCACTTCTTAGTCTGCTCGGAAGGAGTTGCCCAGCAGCCCCTGAGACAGGGCTCACAGATGGTCACATCCTTGTCTCCCCTCCAACTTCCTCAAACATTCCTTTTTGGACAGCCTTTACCCAAAATCCTACCATGAAAGTTGGTTGCTATAACTTTGATAGGACAGTGGAAAGATTGCTTTTGGTCTTGGAGTCAAGAGAATTTTTCTAGACGATCAGATGGCAAGATTTGCCTTGAGACATCCAATAAATCCAGTCCTGGTTCTCCACAAGCAGATGCTGTGAGTGGCGCTGGTCAGTGAATTCATTAGGCCTTATTTCTCTTAACGAGTATGGTGAGTTACCTCTTCCAATGCTGCAGAACAGTGGACACACAGATTAGTCACCTTGTGGCCTAGCAGTCTTCACGGTTTCACAGTGTAAGCCTCTGTGTTCATCTCTTCTATCAAGGCTTAGAGCTGCATTGGTTTGTACTCAGATGAATCAGAGGCTTGGTGAATCTTGGAGCAAATATCTGCTAGGGGCTTTGCATCTTCACATACTTTATTTTTTGATGGAAACTCATTTTCCAAGCAAATAGGAATGAAATGAGATAACATATACCACAGCAGCCTACAGAAGGAGGACACGCAGTCTCAGAGGTGCAGTCCTGACCCCGCAGGAGTGATCACATGGGGTTTCCCACCGTGGAAGACCAGAGCTCTTCTCAACACATGACAGAAACCACATTCAAAAGCTGTTCTCCTTTTAAAAAATAAAAAACCCACTAAAATCCTATGATCTAATAAATCCCAGTCTCCTAAAAGGAAAGGTTAGAGAGGAATATAAGTCATTTTGAAAAGGATTAAACACAACATTGCCTGACCAGGAAAAAGTTTGAAAGGAGTCTACCAAGACATATCACCTTTCAGACTTTTGATGGCGTTATAGGTTATTTCACTTCAAACAAAGCTGCTATTTGTTCTTTAGTGTTTAAGCCAGCTTGGGGACTTTTCTGGGACAGACTCTAGAAATAAACTCTGGTTTCTACAAAAAGTCTCATCAAAGATATTTGATAACTTATTTCCAGCTCCAAATAGCATTTAGAGTGTGTTGGTAGAAATGTAGGAGGAGTCACAGAGATGATACGTAAGGAAGGAGTTTGAAGAGTGGAAGAGACAGAACTCATATTTTTAATTCTCTAGCATACCTCCCAAAAGGGATGCTTTCACCCATGTTACCTCACAGCCCAACTGTGAGGCAAGTGATATTGCTAGTGAGGAATTGGAGGCTAGAGAGGACAGCATCTTACTCTTGATAACTGCATCAGTTTGAGTTCACTAGAAAAGCAGATTTGCTATCACACATAGATTCACACAGTGGCCACCTGTGGAGTTGGGGGTGGAACAACACAAAGGAGCCATTTGCACACTAGGGAGCCAGAGAATCCAGTGAAACATCCAAGGCCTGGAGCTGGTGCAGAACCTTGTGAGAGTCTGTGTAGGAAAGCTGAAGGGTCTGCATTGGAAACCTGAAGGACCAGAGATGGACATTTAAAGGTGGTGGGGAAACCAGAAGAGATGGGCAAACTTCTTCCCCTTTTTATTCCATCCAGGCTACAAGCTTATTGGTTGATGCCATATACATCCAAAGGGTGTCTTGCATCTTCAGTTTGCATGTCAATCATCCATACATCCCCAGACTGGTGCTCCACTAATCTGCTAGATGTTTCTCAACCCATTCAAGTTGACACCACAGTTAACTTCACAGTAACTCAGCTGACTAAAGACTTGGAGAAATCAGGCAAGAACCCAGCTTCCTGGGCTCTACCTTTGAGCACAGGGCATTGTGTTTGCCGACCTGAAATTCTCTGGTTGAGGGCAAGTTTGGGGAGAGAATTCAAAAGATCTTTCACATGCTGTGTTTCCAAGGAAATGTCCACTTAGACATCTATGTAAGTCTGAGAGGTAACAGTAGGAAAAAGGGTACTGAAAACGAAGATGAAGCAAGAGTGTAAATTGGCACAACCTCCACAGGTAAGGACAACAATAGAATTCATCATTAACAATAATAATAATAATTACATTGAGATAATGTCCTTGGCAAACTACAGCAATACAACATTTTATAGAAGGAAAGTGGCAAAATTTGAAAATCACAAATGCATATATTTATTCACACACTTCTGGGAATTTGTCCTACACATATTTTACAAATATGCTATAAATGTGTGCACATAATGTGCAAAATGAGAAATTTACTAAATATTAACTGTTATTAATAATAGCAAAATAAAAATAACTTCTATGCCAATATATAGAGAAATGATTAGATATTTAAATTTAAAAACTGAAATACAATACAGTTATAAAAATCTAGGCTCTCTTCATGTACTGATACAGAAAAATCTACAAAATGTAGCTTTTTTAAAAGAGCTGGGTAGGAAATAGTGTGTATCAGGTATCACATTTATGAGAGAAGGATCTTTTACACACACACACACACACACACACACACACACACACACACACTTCCTCTAGAAAAAATACTTAAGAAATTGTTAATAGACTGTCTCCAAAGCAGAAAGTTGGGTAGCTATGGGACAGATGTCAGAGGGAAATTTTTCATTTTTACCTTTTCAGTTATCTTATATTTCAAATCATTTAAAAATAATGTATTTTAAGAAAAATTTCATTAAGTTAAAGCTGTAAATAAATCAAACTGGGTGCATGCCTGTAATTCCAGCACTGTGGGAGACTGAGGCAGGAAGACTGCAAGTTTGAGCTCAGCCTGGGCAACTTAGTGAAACTCTATCTCAAAATAAAAATTGAAGAAAGGGCTGGGGAATGTAGCTCCTTACAGAGACCTTGGATTTAACCCCAAGCACTGCAATAAATAAAATGAAATGTAAATAAATAATTAAACTACCCAATATCACACTAAACCTTAGTGACCCACAGAAGAAATACACTATAGGAGCTGCAGTATTCTATATACTATTTCTTAGAAGGCAAGAGCTAAAAGTGGGTGAGATTATGCAGGAATTTTACCTCTCAGGCATGATAAACAAAATTTCTTCTTCAAACCACCAGACTAGATAAATGAATGAATGATGGTAAATTACAATAACCAGCATTTCAGTTTAGCACATGGAAACGGGCAATAATGATATCCAGGTGGAGAATAAAGGTAGCAAATATACTTACTTGTAAGCACTTTGAACCAGCAAAAACAGTAAGGAAGGGATCCCTTTTTATTCATCAATGAATGAACAAAAATTTACTATACGAATCTATCAAAATATTCCACAAATGTCAAAATAAAGAACATCACATGCAAGAGTCAGAAAATGCGTGTCTTTGGGGGGAAAAGATTTTATAAATCAAACAAAGCCAATTTTACATGGTATCCTCATTAAGGTCTCAAAACTTCCATGAAAATTTGGAGTTAAGGAAACTCTCTATAACAAATTAAAAGAAAAGAAAACTGCCTAAAGATTAGGCTAAAACTGAACTTAAAAAGTAGTAGGGAACAGCAAGAAATGCATATCTGTATTCCACGCACACACGTGTGTGTGGGCACGAGCATTTCGGGTTGGCAGTAAAAATTAAAAATCATGAAAAGTGTCAGCCAACGTGGAGTCACTGGTTTTATACTAATGCTTCTCCTTAGACAAGAAAATCAGACGACATAACCTGAAGCGCTCTCTTCAGGCACTGAAGACAAGCAGAGCAGGACTGCGACAGCTAGAGACAGGAAGCTCTCATGGGGAGCTCTGCAGCTCAGTGACTTCTTCAGTGCAGAAGGAGGTGCCCTTACCGAGCGCGCGGCAGGTGCACTGCGTGGAGGAACAAATGGAAATTCAGGTTGTGGACAGACGACTACAGGCAAAGAAGATATGGCGATAAAGAGACAGAGACAGAGGGAGATATTCAGAAATCTATTTAGGGGCCTCTTACAGTCTGATGCTGAATGGAAGACACACAAATGTACAGGGCAGTTCTACAAGGTCACCCCAGATCAGCTACGGATCAGCTGCGAAGCTGAGCAATGGGCAGGGCTCAGGAAGGCCTGGGGGATGTCAGCTGAGGCAGAGCAAGGCTGCTGCACACCTGAGCTCTTGGGAGAGACCCTTAGAGGTCAGCTGTTAGGTATGGGACCAAATTAAGCCTGGGGTAAAGGCTACTGTCTATTTTCCTTTACAAAGTTCAGAGGAATCCAGGGAAGATCAAATTGACCTGGGAGTAACTTGTCTACCTTTCTAAACAAAAGCCAACACCTTTTACAGAAAGACAGCAAAATCCAGATCTTTTTACAATGTTATGTTTTCAATACCCAGGATTTAACAAGAAACTTATTAGACATTACACAGAAGTAGGGATATATATTTCACAACCAAGAGAATAATTAGTCAGACAATTTCACAAATTGTAAGCCCTAAGGAGCTAGCAGAAAGGATAGTCATAGTTATTATAAGTATGTTCAAGGATTTAGAGAAAATTATGATCATAACAGATAGGGGAAGATGCAAAGAAGAATCATTTGGAAATTTTAGAACTCAACACATTACCTCAAATGAAAAATACTGACTGGATACATATTATGTACAACCCCTGCCCTAGTAAACCCAGAGATACAATAGAAACTACTCTGACTAAACTACAGAGAGAAGAAGGCTAAAAAAATTGAACAAAGCTAAGAGGCTTTGGGATAATATCAAATAAGCATGAAATAAAAATTCCTGAAAACTGTAAAACATTGCTGAGAAAATTGACCCCAAACATATGCACCATTAAAAGTAAGATGAAAATGTTGGATCCCATTAAAATTAAAACTTGTTTTTCAGAAACCCCTGCTAAAAAGGTAAAAAAAATCAAGCACTGACTGTGGCAAAATATTTGCAAACCACATATCCAACAAATGCCCTCTAGTTAGATGGTTATAGAGACCTTTCAGAACTCCAAGGTTAAAAAAATACAATTAGGAAATGAACAAAGCATAAAGAGGTATTTTATAGAAGATGGTACCTAGGTAACAAAATCAGTACATAGAAGATACTCAACCTCATTAGCAATTAAGGAAATGCAAATTAGAACCACAATGAAAATCCACATATACATATCATTAGGCCTGAAATGAAAAACAGTGACAAATGCTGGCAAGGCTATGGAAAAACTGATGCGTATATTACTAGTGGAAGCATAAAATAGTATGGCTGCTTTGGAAAATGATTTGGCAGTTTCTTATAATACTAGACATATGATTACCATATAACTTGACAATTGTATTCCTGGGCATTTATCCCAGAAAAATGAAAACTTATGTTTTTAAAAAAAAACCTGTACATGAATTTTCATAGCAGCATTATTTGTAATAGCCCCAAACTGGAAACAAACCACATGTCTCTTTATGAGTGAATGTTTAAACAAACTAGTATAGAATACTACTCAGTATTAAAAATTAACAAACTATTGATGTACACAACGTCTTGAATGAATCTCAGGGGAACTATGCTGAGTAGGAACAAAAAACTTCCAAAGATTACTTGCTACAATTTCATCGATATAACATTCTTGAAGTGGCAAACTTAGAGGGAGAATAGATTGGTGGTTTCCAGCGTACAGGAGCACGGTGTGAGAGAAGGATAGTGGGTGTGGTTGCCAGAGGGTAACACGGGCTTCTTGTGTCCTGCATCTGGCCTACTATGGTAGTGGACATACAGATACCTGTAAGAAAGTCGCGTTGAATGCGCACACACACATGCAAAGAAGGCAGGTGAAATGGGGGAGCTGAGCAGGGTGATAGATTCCATGAAGATATTGGCATATTCCATGCCAATATCTTGGTTGTCGTGTTATCCCATAGTTTCCTAAAGTGATAACACTGAATGAAATGAAGCAAAGGGTACACAAGACATCCCTCTGTTGCTGCCTACAACTGCATGTGAATCTATAATTATTTCAAAATAAGATATTACAATAAGAAAATGAAAAGCAAGCCAAAGACTAGAAAAAAATTCTGATGACATATCTGACAATGAATGTGTATCTGGAATTCACAAAAACTAAGGAAGAGACAAACCACCCAACTGGGAAAAAAAATGGGCAACTGATTTTGATAGACACTTGACAAAATGGATAAACAAATAAACAATCAAGTCCAGCATGGTGGTGCACGCCTGTAAGCCCAGCACTCAGGAGGCTGAGGCAGTAGGATCACTGTGAGTTCAAGGCCAGCCTCAGCTACATAATCGCTTCAAGGGCAGTCTCAACTTCGCAGTGAGATGCTGTCTCAAAAGCAAGCAAAACAAAACAAAACAAAACAAAAGCCTTTTTGGAAAGATGTTCAACATTATTATTCATCAGGAAAATACAAATTAAAGTCACAATGAGATATACTATACATCCATTAGAGTGGCTAAAATCAGAAATTCTGACAACATTAAGTGTGGGTGATGTGGTGGAACAGTTAGAAATCTCACACTTTGCTGGCATGAGTGAAAATAGTAGAAGTTTGGAAAACAATGTGAATATGTAGGGGACCAGGCTGTGTAAGGGTTAAGCTGCTGATCACAGTGCTCTAAAGAGGGAAAAAAAAACCCCCAAACCAAAAAAACACCACAGCTGAGGCAGGGAACCCTTCACTTCTTTTCCAGAGCAATAAACTGTCAACCTCAGAGAGAAGACAGCTCTCCTAATTGGCAAGATTTACCACCTAAGAAAGTCTTTGTTCTAATTTCCAAGGTCCTGCTCAGATTCCTGCCTTTACCTCAGCTATCCCTTTCCTTTGCTTGAAATCTAGTAAACACTGGATGTCCAGAGAAGTCTTTCTCTTATCTCCAAGAGAGTTCTGACATTCCTGGGCTCCCCAGAACCATATTCCTTGTCTGTTTTATTTAAGCCTTTGCTGTACACTTGTTTTAGGAGATTGGGGGCTCAGGCCAAGCTCTGGATAATAATATTTTAGAAATTAAACACATGTTTTCTATTAGTCCATTTCCAGTCCCATATTTTTTACCCACAAGAAATGAACATACAATTCCACAAAAGAGTATATAAATAGTCATAACAAAAAATTAATTTAAATATTAAATAACACCTTTATCCATAAAAGCCTAATTTTGGAAAAAAGGACAAATCCAAATGTCCATTGAGAAGTGAATATGTAAATAAATTGCAATAAAATCATATAATGGAACACTTCGACTGTTCAATAAACAAGAATGGACTGTTGGTACAAAAATGTGAATAAATCTCGAAATCATTATGCTTAAAGAAAAAAGACACGAATAGCAACATGCCACATAATTTCATTTATATGAAATTCTACAGGAGGAAAATTAGTTACAGAAACAGGAAGCAGGTAAGCGGTTGTTTTCACTTGGGGTTGGGGGCCACTGACAGCAAAGACCATGAGGGCATCCTGGGGAGCATTCTATACACCTCGACTGGCTGCGTGGATTCACCACAACCTATCTAACTGTTCATGTAAAACCAAAGCATTTACTTTTGTATGTCAGAGTTAATTATACTAGGCAAGTAAAAGGGGATCTTGAAGAGGACACAGATGCTGTAAAATATAAAGTGCAAACTAGAAAATAAGCTTGACGTGGAGGGGAAGGACAAAGAAAGGCAACGGGAGAAAAAAATCACAGGTGTGAAGGACTGAAGATCACAGAAATCCAGCGCATGACACTTCCTGTGTAGAAAAAGGACAAATGGGAAAGAAGCAACAATTTAGCAGGTAACAGCAGTGTGGTCATTAACTGTGGCATGTAAGCTTTACTGTCATAAGAAGTGGGATTAGACAAACACAATTCAGGGTGTACTGTGGATAATGGAGATGTGCCTCAGCAAAGCGAGGGGAGAGACCTACCCTGGTTGTGGGTGGCACTAAACAATAGGTCTGCAGCCTGGAGAGAGTGGAAAATGGAGAGAAGAAGGTTGCCCCTGCTGGGATGAGCTCCAGTCTTCTCCAGCAGGTGCGTCCTTTGCTCTTGCTCCCTTGGGGCATCAGCCTCTAGGTGTCCAAAGTTCTTCAGCCTTTCAGTGCAGAATCACACTGGTGACTCTTGCTAGCTTCCAGGACTTTGACACCTGAACCTGTGCCACATCCTTGATCCCACTTGGTCTGTGGCTTCCATTTCTTAGGCCCAGTAGCTGCGGGAGCCTCCAGTTCTCCAATCACAGCCAGCCACTGCAGACTTTCCCCTCTGATCCCATATGTCTACGGACTCAGTCCCTTTGCATAATTATGCACATACAGAGTCAGCCCAAAAACGTATATACACTTCAGGAAAAGAAAAATAGCATAGTGTTTTTTCAACAGATGGTGCTACCCTTGTGTGGGGCCTTAGAGGATGTCACAGAAAACCCTCGACACTGCCAGCCCTTAGACAAGGAATTGAAAATGCCTGTGCAGCAACCTCAATGGGCACTTTGACCAAGGTTACCCAAGCAGCAGTTCACCATACTAATTAATGTCTGAAAGCTAACAGCTAACTGCTTTGAACACCTCTTGTATTGCAGAGGGCAAAAGTAACTTGTATTAATCCCATGTTGTCTCAATAAATTTAGTATTAAAACATTTGTACAAGTTTTTCTGCTCCTGAAGTGTGTGTACATTTTTTTTAGGCGGACTCTGTTTTCTATGGATTCTGTTCCTCTAGAGAATCATAGTGTGTATAGGAAATGTAGGTAGGTAGGTAGCTAAATATACAGACTGGCCTACGTATTATATGATTTTCAACAAGGTCTGGGTAACTTCTCATACTTGCAGATAAAAGAAAACAGGGTACATAGAGTCATATATTTTAAAAAATACAAGGCAAAAAATAGTAAATCCGTTGGATGGAAATAGTGTATCCAACATGAAACTATGCATATCATTTATAAAGTAGACAGGAGTGGGTTAATTTTCCTTATGAGTGAAAAGTATTTTTAACTTCTGAAATAATAATTTAAACACAAACGTTTGATTTTTCTGCCATTTTAAGTGAAATGACCAAAGGAATGTAGACTAAAGTATAATAAAACCTGAACCATTCCTAGATGTTAAGAAATCATTCAGATTCCGTATGTTTTGAAGAATTCATGCTCGATACCTACAGAGTAGGACCAAATAAAAAAATGGTAACAGGAGCATATATTAGCAACTCATTGCCCCAGAATGGCTTCTAGGCAATAGGCAAAGGAGATCTGACCCCATGAATGTGCCTTAATTGTTAGGAGCCATGACTGGGTAAGGGCAGATTGCAGGGAAGACGGGTTACATTCCCACCAGTCTCTTTTGTCACTGCTTTTCAGTGATATTCAGTGACAATTATCCCAGGAAATCATGACAAGTATCCCAGGGAATCCAGAAGGATCCAGGCACACCCAGGTCACAGCCAATTCTGATAATAATAAGTGAGTCTGTTCTAATAAAACAACAGAACTCTTTTCTGATGTTGAAAATAAGTTTAGCAAAATATGGGCACAGAAACTTCTCAGTCCTTAATGCAATTAGTTAGCAAAAAAATGCATAAGACAGAGTTCCTTAATAATGCAATAATATTGAATCAACTAATATCTGTCTACCTTTAAAAACTTCACCTTTTTTCTTCCTCACCCTTGGGTACCAGAAATCAAACTCAGGACCTCCCTCTTGCCAGGTGCTGCACCTCTCAGCTATGTCCCTGGCCCCGATATTTTTTTTTAATATATCGAACTATGAATTCCTCTGTTGAAATCCTACTTCACAAGGTGATGCTCCATCAAAAGGTAGGGTCTTTGGGAGGTGACCTGTTCATGAGAGAGGGACCTGCAAGTGAGATTAGTGCTCCAATAAGAGCGGTCCCTTCAACCGCGTGGGGGTTCAATGGGGAGGCACTGTTCACAACCCAGGGATAAGCCTTCACCGAAGCGAGTCTGGGCACCTCGATCGTGGGCTTGCCAGCCTTCGGTACCTTTTGATGGCCGCCTAAACAAGCTAAGACACATCCCAAGTACAAAATGATACAGATCAATGATTCAAGAAAAATGAAAATTAATGGCACGGTTATAAAGTAAAAATCCCCACTGCTTAGAAGTTAGAAAGCACTGCTAAATAATACTTGGGTCAGCCAATACAAAAACAAATAAAGAGTATTCTATTAGTCACATGGTTAAACACAAAAACAGAACATATTCTACAGAATAGAAAGATGGAAGGATCATGATGCGTTACATGCGTGAAAGAAAAGACAAAGAAACTCCAGAAAGCAGAGCCAGGGTTGATCCAGGACCCTTAGGTGGTGTCTCATGGACTCACACTGCTAAACTAGATAGGAAAAGCTATGGTAAGCGTCAGTAATTATCCCATCTCCGTACATGTGAGAATCACAATTTAAAACCAGTGGGTTCAAGCTTAAGCTTTAATCAGAAAGAAATTAAGCAACATTAATTCATGTCATTTCCAATAAGAGAAAAGGTAAATAAATGTCACTTAGGTGTAAAAAGATATTATCACTATGCCATCACCCAAGAGAACAGTTGTATGAAAAAAATGGCAAAAGCAAACACTGACGCACTAAAAGAAAATTGGTCAGAAATGCAAGAATTGGTTCTTTGAAGAAAAAAGAAAAAACCAAGCATGAAACTACGAAAAAGAATTTGTAACATTAGATCACAGGGGAAAAAAATCAAGAGCTGTAAACAGATCTTAGCCAATCATCTTGAAATTCTCAATGCAATGCATTCGTGTCAGAAAGTTTAAAGTAATAAAGTTGACACAAGATGAAGTAAAAATCTGAATAATAATGGGCAAAACCTAAAAAGCGGTCAGAGAATTATGTCCAGGAAGGCTCCAAGCCCAGAATTTTTATGAGCAAATTTAAATTTTAAAAAATTCTGTGCTATTGCATAAGCCAGAAAATAATAAAATTATTACAGTTTATCTCGCAGTATTTCATGTCTGTTAAGAACAAAAGATTAGTATTGCTAATATCTATATGTATACCAATCTTATTTTTGGCTTGACCACCAAGTCAAATCCAGCAACTTACTTAAACACAGGATACAGCAAAATCAGAAAAGCAAACAGGGTTTATTTGATGATAGAAAATCTATAGATATGATTCATCATCTGTACAAATCAAAAGAGAATGAGTCACCTGATTATCATACAAGATGCCAAGATATATTTGATACTTTTCAATATTATTCCTAATTTTTAATAAAGGCTTTAAACACAATCATGTTAGTACCAAAGCGTGGAAGACTTCTTTCACCAGATAAAGGATATTATGCCAAGTTGGCCACTGGTACATTTTATGGGGAAATGTATATATTAAAGTCAAACCTGGCCATGAAATCTTGCCATCATCTCAACATTTTTAATATTTTCCTGGCACATTGAGTCTGCAGTTCATCAACAAAAAGAAATATGAAGTATAAATATTGGAAAGGAGAGAAACATTGTTTAACTCAGCGGTGACAAGGATAATATCCCTGATACGCTTCAAGTTTGGAAGCCAAACCCTCTTTATTTTCTGCTCTGTCTTCTTGCTCCTTTGAGGTAATGAACACATTGCCTTGTAGAGTCTTGAGGGAAGGAGAGAAGGACAAGGAAGATGTATCAGGAAGGAGGGAAAGAAAAACTGGGAAGAGTTCAAATATATCATTTATTTTTAGGTAATATGCATATATGGAGTCTGCATTAAAAATGTATACACACTTCAGGAAAAGAAAAACTGTATAAATATCATAATACTAAATTTATTGAACCACCATGAGATTGATAGAAGTTACCTTTCGGCTCTACAATTGCAAGAGGTGGCCGAGAGCTTCCCGACGTCTTTTATTAATACAGAGAACTGCGGCTAGGGTAACCTCGGTCACTGAGATTGCTGCCCATGCATTTTCAATTTCTTCTCTAAGGGGAGGGAGCAGAGACGGTTTTCTGCGATATTCAACATCCTCCAGGGTCCCCCAAATGAGGGTAACGCCATCTGCTGAAAAAAATGCCATGCTATTTTTCTTTTCCTGAAATGTACACATATTTTTTGGTGTGCTCTATAATCACATATACAGGAAACAAATCTGTGTATATTAAAATATTAACAGAGCATATTTATTATTGGCAAAATTACAATCGACTTTCTTTGTGCTTCTTTATAATTTCTAAATTTTTCATCCTGAACATTTATCACTGGTAGAGCAAAAAAGTTTACATTATTTTTCAAAAGTCCAAGGCAGGTAAGGGTGTTCAGATTACACCAGCGATGGCCAGTGTGGGGTTGGGGTATGAGTCTGGAGGAATGGGCCAGTGGGTGTACTGACAGAACTAAGATTTGGGGACCAGATCTGAATTCCATCTCTATTTGTGTTGCACATTGGTGTGCTAACTCCAGGCTCAGCCCTGGGCTTGCTGGTTCTTAGCCTCCTCTGGGGCTGACCTGGGTTCCCCACGCCTCATGTTCCCACGACAAGGGCTTCCCTGGGGAAACTGAGCCCTTTCCTTGTGGGACTCTCTGACTGAAAGTTCAACCCCAGTTTGTCTAGGACAGGTTCTGTTTCTCACTGCATAGTTTTGTGTTGCCTTTTCTCTTCTCATTCTCCACAGCCCCCTAGTTGAAACAGTCAGTCAACATGGTCACTCCAATCGTGGGAGCTTTCTGGGTGGGAAAATGAGTGTTTTCATATGTTTTTAACCTGGAGACTTGAGCCATCTCTGGTTGCCAGACTTGAGCAAGCAGGGGTACAAGGTAGGTCCACTTTCACAGTGGCTGCTGTGTTTCCCTGGCACCGCATGACCACTTCTTAGGCACTGAAGGGCAAGAGTTTCAATAGCATGGTCGGCAGGTCATGCAGAGAACACAGAGGGTTGTGTGCCATGCGGAGATCAGCATTGTCCCAGAGACCATTGCCTCTGTGCTGCTTCAGATCTGAACCCTGGAAGGATTTAAAATGTGGTTGGGCAGAGCTGGTGGCACAGGTTTTTAATCCCAGGTCTCTGGGAGGCTGAGGCAAGAGGATCGAAAGTTTGAGCCCAGCCTGGGCAATTTAGCAGTGAGCATGACCCTGCTTTGAAATTAAACAATGAAAGAAGAAAAAAAAAAAGCTGAGGATCTAGCTCAGAGTGAAGGTGCTGAGTTCAATGCCCAGGACTGCTAAAGAAAAATAATGTGGTTGAATTCACACAGCTTGTTTGCCAAGAGTTCACCTCAGTTTGGCGCTAAATTTGTTAAATACATAAGCCCTAAGATTTTAGATTTTGGGATCCAAATTGTGGCTCAACCCACAGATATTTCTCCTTTTCCAAATATTGCTGGGCCTCTGGCTACACTAAATACTGGACTCTGAAAAAGCAATTTTGCTCGGATGACTGCTCTGGTGGCTGGGGATTTCTTGTGGTTCTAAATTTTGTGGAATACAAGGCTGATACTGTAATAATCCTGTGTGTTCTATTAACTCTTTGAACTCTTTTCAGAGGCCACGAAGGGGCCACACCCATTCCCATGGATGACAGCCCGGGCTGCAGCTGTGCCTCTGCTTGAGACTGGGCAGAAATGGAAATTGGGAAATGAAATTTTTTTGGACATTAATTTCTTTGCCTATCAAGTCACAGGAAAAACAAGAACTTGAATTGAACTTTTATTTCTTTGGACTTTTACTTCACATGTCAAGGAAATTTAACTTTGGATCTTCATTCTTTTGGACTTAAACTTCCTCGGATTTTCCTTCGAAGAGGATTTATTTTTTTGGACTTCGGTATCTCGCTTGGAATTTGCAAAGGCCAGGGAGTTTATATTCAAATTTGGTCCCTTTGATGTTGCTGGAATCATGTTATTGAATAGCTTTATATTGTTATTTAACCAAGTTATAGAACTCCAAGGAACATTAGGCACCATGGCTGGACATTTTATTAGGGAAAAGTAGAATGGGACGTGAATTTGTCACTGAGTTACATTAATAAACACTTTGGATCCATTCGGTCTTCTGAGGATAAGCTTTATACTGCTCTCTTGGGAACCCAGAAGGATTCTGCAAGGTAACTATGGCTATTATTGTAGGACTGGACGCACAGAGGTGGTAGTGGCACCACTGTGAGAATGAGTTCTCTCCAGGAAAGGGTCCTAACATTAGATGACCACATGTGGGATGGTTAAACCCAGTGGCTGAGGACAGCAGAGACCTGGGGTGTTTCAGGAGAAATCACCTCTCCTCTCCACATTTCCATGAGTAACGCTCCTGGCTCTCCAGGCCCTAATCCACTAATTCCCCTCAGGAACAGGAACTGATGACCTTTGGTAGATGTGGGCCCATCTACCAAAAGGCTGTGAGGCTGAGAGTTTGCAGTCTTCGCTCTGGCCCTGGAGTTTTAGTGAATGCATCAGGCATAGCCTGAAACGTGTACTTGGTGGTGGTGTTGGGGGCGGGTGACTATAGAGTCTGTCCTGTATATGCCTACGAGGAGTGAGTTTGGGGTGCAGCTTAACAGGCTGGTTGCCCCCCTTGGCCATTTCCCTAGGAACTCAATCCATGACAAAGCCAGCACTGACCACTTCAGTTGCCTGACTCATTCCCTCTTCCCCTAAGTTCTACTCCTGGGAAAGAACAGAGGTACTGTTTGTTTTTAGAACCTCATCTTTAAAGGCTGAATAATCAGTCCTTATCATACAGTGTTACACAGAAAAGTTAAATCTATCGTGTAATGGATGTGAAACTATTTTATAAACTGCCTATCATCCCAGAATTTGGTCAATTGCCATTATTACACTTGTTTGTTGTTTGTTTGTTTATGTATGGTTCTGGGGGTTGAACCCAGGGCCTTTGTATTGAGCTGTATCTCAAGACTTTTTGCCTCATTTTATTGAGACAGGTTCTCTCTAAACCATGAAGTTGCCCAGGCAGGACTTGAACCCACAATCTTGCCCCCAGCAACCCAGAGCGATGGTATTCCAAGCCTGGTTGCTCCTGTTGATGTGCTGGGACACCCACGGCCTGCTGTGCTGATCAGTGTTTCAAAGAGGTTCACAGAAGAGGCCTGGGAGCTGGACGGCGGCCACTTACTGCCTCGGTGATGGACACACAGGAATGCGTCTCGCTGTGAGCATCAGTGGCTTTGTGGAAGTCACAGCTTTTCTCAAACGTTGGGAAGAGCATGAAGTTCATGGGAGCACAGTGTGGTCCATGCTGATAGGAGACTGGATGCATTGCCTAACCATTGTTTAATAAATCCAGAAAAATAACAACATTCGTTATGGCTGTTGCCTTGGGTGAAAGGAGCTGTGGGCAGGAGCTGTGCCCATCTCTCTTCTTCAGGGCCGGAAGTGGGCACAGGGTTACCCATTTCCTCCCTTCTAACTTGACACCTCCGTGTGGCGACTTCCCATTAGCTATCCTGTTGCCACCTTGCTCGGCCCCAGCAGCCCAGCGAACCCCGTGCCCAAGCAGAGATAATGAGACAGTGCTACTCACAGAACCTGGCCTGATTAGAGGCTCGGATCTTTGTACCTCAACAGCTGTGTGTTGTCACCAATGGAAAATTTTAACTCGTCTGCCAATTCCCTGGTTGCCCAAATAAGTGGCCGAAAGAGTGGCCGCTGTTTCATTGTTTATTAGGATGGAATTTAGGTTCTGATAACCCTTAATGCTGCAAATCAGCTCCGAGGAAGAGCTGCTACCGCTGTCAGTCTCTGGCTGATAGGAAGGAGCAGAATGTATTCAGGTGGGCTTTTCTTTTTTTTTTTTTTATATCCTGTAGCCAGTTCAGCACACAAATTACTTCAGAGCTATTTTTAAAAACGTAATAGGACCAATACTTAGGAGAGCCAGCAGCAGTGTGAGGAGGATCAGAAAGCGTCTATTATGGGCTCTATAGTCACACTCCCACAAAGCCTCAAAAGATATTGAAAAAGCTCTTCCTGATCTTCCGGTGGCTTAGCCACGTCTTTGGAATCCTCTGGGTGCCATGGGTGGAAAAGTCATTTTAGCCCGTGCCGTCAGGTTGGTATGAGCCGCTGGGTACCGGTGAAGGCACAGGCGTCCTTGGCCCTGAGACTGGGAGTCACCTGCGGCAGTGGTCCACAGGCCTGTGGGAGTGTGAAAACTTTGGCACCTGTGTGTTCTTTGCTGAGGTGTCCAGGGAAAGGCTTTGCATCCTTGGTGGTGTGTTGAAGTGTCTCACACTCATTTCAGCCACACACACACACACACACACACACGGACAGATTTATTTTTCCAACGCATTCTCGAACTTCCCTTCTTGTTCTGACATCATGGGACATGAATTTCTTTTCATCGCGACTCCCTTCTGGGGCCTTTGCACACAATTCTTGGAAGCTGCAAGTCATTTCTTCCCGCTTGACCTTTTCCTTTTTGGACTAAAATGACCACAGAGCCACCCGAATTCAGAATGGGTCCATCTGGAAGGCGAAAGGGAACAGAGCAGACCACTGACCCAAGTTAGAAGGTGTAGTTCTCAGCTTCCGGGGACCTCACCATTGAGCAAACAAGTTCTTTCCCTTCTTCCTCCCCACACAGGAGAGCTTTTCTTTTTTCTCTTGCAAGTTGTTCGTTTTGGCCATGTCCCTCCCAGCCATTTCCAAGTCCTCTCAATTCTTTCTTCACTTCCAAGGCCCATCTTGAATCTAGTACAGGAAAAATAATAATCTTGTTTTAAGAGACTTTCTTTTACATTAAAAAAGGTAACATCTTGCTTATATTATTTTAAAATGAAAGTGGGAAATCAGGGGAATTAGAGGCAGGGTTCGGTTTTAGCTCTGTCACATCCTGGCTGTTTGACTTTGGCAGTGTCCCCAAGTTGCCTTAGCCTCAGTTAAGTCACTTGTAAACCATGGGATGGTGACGGCCCACCATGGGCTTGGTAGGAGTGTTAGAGACCAAGTATGGAGAACTCTTTGTACTGATTTCTTTTGGGAAGGTAAAAAAATTTTAAGTATTCCAATTTTATTAGGGTTTTGTGAATCAAAATATAATGGTACGTGGTTTTCCAAAAAAATAAAAAGCAACACACACAGCCCCTAGTGGGGGACAGGGGACACCCTTCCTAGACAGACCTGGGTCAGCCCTTCTGGAGCGCATGGCCTGCGCCTCTTAGCTCTCTCTGTGTGCCGCTCCAGCGGGTGCTGTGTTCTCCGCACTCACCACTCACCTGTGCAGCTCAGGCTGTGGCCCTGGCCTTGCAGCCTGCGAATCTGGGTCACAAATGGTCTCCTTGTCTCGTTCAACCTCTCCTCGGCCCCCATACAGGAGATGTGAGGAGACGATCTCAGAAACTCTACGCACTTTTCCCATGGTTAGAACACCTGTGCACGAGGTTACCTGAAGGTGAATCTCAGCCTCTGAAACTTAAAATCTCAGTTCTCAGTGTCTGCTCCTCTCACCCTATGCTGCGCTCTTCTCTGCTTCTGCCTCCCAGCCTGGCCCCTTTCACACTCGAAAACTCAAAGCCCTCCTCTGCAGCCAGGTGGACCAGAACGTCGCGAAGGTGGAGGAGCAAGAGGGCACTGTTGCAAACCACGATATTGTCTGAAGTCAGCTGGGATAGTTTGAATTCCCAAGCATCTTGTGGACAAGCAAAGTTATAGCGGAGTGGCAAAAGCCACACAGAGGGGTGAACTTCTAGCCATGACTGTCGGTGCTCGTGGTGGCATTGGGTGGTTCCTCTTTTTTGTCATTGTTGTTGTTGGACTTTTTTTTCTTTGTTTTTGGGGGGTTTGGGGGGTGTATGGAACCCAGGGCTTTTACACTGAGCTACATTCCAGGCCCTTTTTGAAAATGTCTTATTTTGAGACAGCCACTAAGTTACCAAGGCGAACTCGAATTTGTGATCCTCGTGTGTCAGCCTCCCACAGTGCCTGGAGTATAGTGTGTGACACCGCTTGGCCACTTCCTGTTCACTGCAGCATTCAAGGGCAGATGAGGGGTGGGCTCTGCGCTCACCCTGCCCGCGGCTCTTTTCCTGGCTTTGAGCCTGCTGTCTCTGTGTGTCGGGGATGTCCTCCTCGTCTGTCTTGGATGTACCTGGTACTTTCCCTCCAGTCCCTGCTATTCTTGCTCAAGGGTCTCTCTGAGCAAAAGCTCTAGAGCTCAGGTAGAGAAGTGTGGTAGAACTCATATGCTACGGGACGCCTCTTACTCATCCTGGTAAGAGGGAAACATTCTGCGTCACTGACCATACAGTTTTATATCTTGGTTGACTCTGAAAGCTGTGTTCTCTATTCAGTGCACTGGTGCTGTAGCAATAAGAAAAATGCCTTTTATTCCATTCTTTAGGTTCCAAGATAAAAATGACACCAGGATGCACACAAGCAAGAATGTAGTAGTACTGTCTCTGTCAACATGCTTTCTGATCACAAAAGCCTGGACAATTGCTCTCTTCCTGTTTTTCCTCCAACCATGCATGTGTTCACTGGTGTCCAGGGATAGGTCCTTGATGGCACCTGCACTTGATCTAGAAGAGGACTGGTGCATTGTTCAGCATTCCCTTGTCTGGGACAGAATGCCTAACATGTATAACATTAAGAAGGAGAGGTTGATTTTGGCTCCTGACTTCAGAGCTTGCAGTCCATGGTTGACTGGCTCCAAGAAAGAAATATGGTGCAAGGATGTGGTGGAGTGAAGCTACTCACTTCATGCATCTGGAAAGCAGAGCACATGGGAAGCACACCAGATAGAGAGGAAGAGAGAGAAAGACAGAGAGGGCAAGGGAGAGAGAGAGAGAGAGAGAGAGAGAGACAGAGACAGAGACAGAGACAGAGAGAGAGCTCCCCTCAGAAGGCCCGCAGCACCCCCCTTCTCCGAGGACTCAGTCTTCTAGCACCATTTTCCACTAATGAACACCAGCAGGTTACCCTACTGATGACTGTAGGGCCCCTATCACCCTGTCGCCTCTGGAAGACTCTCTTCACCCAGTGAAGCTGAAAGTTAAGCTCAGCTATCGCAGATGGGATGTCCAGAGTCCACCAGGCTGGCCACTTCCAGCCTGTCCTTTGAGCAGCCTCGGGATACCATGGTGAGAAAGCAGGGTGAAAGGAACCAAGTTGGCCCTGGGCCCTGCCTGCTTTGAATCTCAGATGTTTTCCTTTTCAATTTATCCTTTGTATCTATTTTTGTCTCTTTTTCTTCATTTAAAATAAAATCGCTTTATTATGGTATGATTGGCATACAATAAAATGCACCCGTGTAAAGCATACACTTGGTAAGCTTTGACAAACACCAACACCCATGAAACCAGGCAGCAGTCAAGAGAGTGAACAGACCGCCACCCTGGAGAGCCCCACAAACCCATTTGTAATCCGCCCCCACCCCTGGCAATGCTGGCCTGCTTTCTGTCACCACAGATTACTTTGCAGTTTCTGCAATTTTATAGACATGAAATTATACAGCCTATAGTTTTAAAAAATGTATTCAGATATAATGAAATTCACTTGTTTTAAGTGTATGTACTCATCATGGTTCTCCAGAGAGACACAACCAATCTTGTGTGTGTGTGTGTGTGTAGAAGTGAAAGAGAGACAGAGAGAGAGACAGAGAGAGAGAATCAGAAAGTGGTTTAAAGAACTGGCTCACACAATTGTCTGAACTACGTGGGTACCGACAGGCTGGAGATTCACACAGGAAATGAATAGTCACGAGGAGGGATTCCTTTTCCTGAAAACCTCAGTTTCTGTTCTTCAGACGTCCTACCGATTGCATGAGGCCCATCCACAATCCCCCCTCCCCAAATCCAGCTCATCAAGAGGTTCCTTACCTCTAAAATCCACTTCCGCAGCCACACCAGACCAGTGCTGGAACCAGCCACTGCAGCACCGCCTGGCCAAGCTGGCGCAACTCAACAGCTCTGATCTGTACTAACGCTGCACCACTGTCACACGACCCAGTTTTGGAAGAGTCCCGTTGCCCCAAGGCCTTCGACACTTTCTCCCTAGGATTTCTCTTTCTTAGTGTCTTTTCCGACGCTGTGATCATCAAGGCTGACGGCAGTCTAATTCTTCAGCTCTTCCAACCTTAACAAATTTTAGCAAGGCTTTTCCTGAGTCGTTATCTCTACTTATCAATATATCAGAATCGAAAAAGAATCACCATCTCACAAGGTCCAGTTCCTCGATTCACATTTGAGGGTACTGAGCTCCACTGACAAACACTGAGCTCTGCTCTGTGTTAGCTGCATTCACGGGAGGTTTCGCATCTCATTCTTTCCCCAAACCTACAGGGTAAAGAAGTACTGGCCCATTCCACGAAAAAATAACTAGTCTCAGAGAGGCCAGGAGCTGAGACAGCCAACCAGGCTAAGATTTGCAAAGTGTCACAATTGATTGTGGGTTAGATGTGGCTTGAGGGCATCCCCTAGACAGGCGGGAAACTTGGTTCCCAGTGTGGCACTGTTGGGAGGAGATAAAACCCATAAGAATTAGGGCCTAGGATGGAGGAATTAAGGTATTGGTAGAGCCACCTTCAGAAGTGATTAATGTAGTTCTTGCAAGACCCTGGTTAGTTTCTGCAAGAATTAGTTGTAAAAGAGCAAAACAGCAAGCCTGGTTCCTGAGTCTCCCCAGCTTCCTGGTCCACCATGTCATCTCTCCTGCATACACTCCCACCACTGAGGTGCCACCCTGAAGTAGGACTGCCTGCACTTGGAATTTCAGCTTCTAAAACCACGAACCAAACAAACTCCTTGCTCTATAAAGTCCCCAGCCTCAGATAGTTGGTGATAGCAACAGCAAATGGACTAACCATGAATCTCCGTCTTTGCATTGCCCAGCTGCCTGCCTGAAACATCACTTGCACTTTGCCCTTTCAAGAGCCTCAGCCAGGAACCTAAGCACACTAGGGAACCTTGCTATGGTGAAGCGAGCTTGGCGGAGTGCAAGGAGCTTGGCTGGGCCTGAGAATCCCAGGCAGGTTCACCTGGCATTTGGACTTGTGCTTGAGACCGAACAGCACAAAAAGGCAGGAGGATCTTGTGGTTTTCTTTGTTGCCAGTGTTGGAAACCTTGCTTAGAAAACTAGGTTAGAGCATGTTGAGGAAAGGCTCCTTCCCGGACTTATTCCCTCTCGTCTTTCTCTTGCCAGCACAGCCCTCCGATCGGCAGAGAGCAGCCCTGCACTTCGGTGAGGGCCCTGGAGCATTTTGCCTAAGGCTCCGCATCCCCTTTGCTCCTCCTGCACCTCCTCCAGCTGCTCTCTCCTCCACGCTGATGGATGTCAAGGTGAGGCGCCACGTTCTGCTGTCATTTCCCGGGTGCGGGTGCCATCAATCATGTCTCCCAAGTTCCCACAGAGGAACAGCCCCCTCTTACCCCGGCATTAAAACATGCCCTACAGGATGGAATCCTGTGCTGCTTCCTGTATCTCTTTGAATTCTCCTTCGTTTCCCTCCATCCTCTGAGAATTTCCTGAACAGAACTTTCCCTCAGCACAGTGCCCAGTCGCACGGATGGCCCTGCTAGGAAACCCTTCTGTTCTTTGCTTGAAGATTATATATTTCTGTTTTCTCCTTCCTTCCTTTCCTTGATAGTCCTACTAAAAAAATATAGCAAAAACAGAAAAACAAGAAGAAAAAGATGGAAAATAATATGGGAATGAGCCATGCAAATTCTCACAGGCTTACAAAATAGGGACCAGAGGCCAGTGCAATAGCACATAGAAGGAAAAGTTAGCCTGATGGACTTTGGATAACCTCATCTACCTTCAATATGCCAGCCTTGCTATGCTTGAAGAAAGGGCCAATTTTTAAAGTGGCTTATTGTACACACCAAAAAGATGTCTTTTTGGTTTTCCTGAAAAGTTTCCTGGAGGAGCCAGTGGACTTCTATACTCACCTCTTGCACATTCAGTGAATTCAGGGAAGAGACGAATTCGCGAGCCTCCACCATGTACCCAGGTACGGCTATACGGACAGTGGAGTGAAGAACGGTTGCTTTAAGTGCTCAAAGGTACCAAAGTGAAGGCACCAGAGTACCACTTAGAAGGTGACTTTTGTGTCTTGCACCATAGAAATTTATAGCCTTTGGACTTTCCAGGACAGCTGCAATTTCAGACATACTTACATTTGTCAAGTCACAAGTTCTGAATGTTGGCTCACAAAATATGGTCACCTTGGTTACAGGTGAGCCTGAAATATGTAAGGTTATTGTAGTAACTAATTTTTCTTGGATGGTGTCAAACATGACTGAGTTGTACCCAAAAGTACACCACATGACTCACATTACTGGACGACACAGTGCAGTTACCAGGTGGTTCTGCTAATAATTAGAAACACATTTCTATATTTCATAAGACCAAGGAAAGGAAAACATCACTAGGAAAATGTTACATGTGGGGACAATTATTCAAAGGCCCTTGGCTGGGATTTGTGGATATGAACATAATTCAGAGGCAAAAATGAAATGCCAGAATAATACACGGAGATTTCTTTTATTGAATCAGAATTACAGAATACAGGAATTAATATTTAGCCAAGTGTTCATTATTCAAGGAATGATGACCCAATCTGTAGATCACCAGGCTGTTTCCTCCCTTTTCTAATTCCTATATTCCAGTGCTTCTCAAATTTGAGAAATATATTTAGGAAATTGAGAATTTAGAATCAATTTAAGAATAAGAAAAAAAAATCCTTAAAAGCTCTCAATGTTTCTTAAAGTTTTTATTAAAGAGGTATAAAAAGCTACACAAAACTAAAATTTAAGATGAAAGTCTTGTGTTTTTACATTTGCTTTTTTTGAAGAAAGTAATTCACAAAGTAAAAGTAAAACCACGAAATCAATATATCCAACCATAACAGCACTAATTATAGCAATGCGTCATGTTGCTTCACTCAGACAGCATGGGACTGTGAAGCCTCCCAGGGTGACCAAAAGAGGAGGAGACCCCGTATCAGAGCTCAGGGTTGGAGAGCCATATTCCCCACTCCTCCCTAGTACATCATAGTCCTGGCTCTAGGATGTATAAATCCTAGGTTGAGGAACTTTGCTTTATATCTGTGTGCATTTGATTTTCTTCTCGTAATTCTGTATCCCAATATTTACCAGGGCTAAGAGACAATGTGGAACCAACATGGATCAGATACCCTTTTTGATGGTTAAAAGTGCTTGCTGAAGGGAATTTAAGGTTATTTGTAGATTCCAGTTAGATAAATACTTTCACTGTTTTCTCATTGCAAAGGACATTAGAGAATCACGACCCCGTAAGGAAAGCTTAGCTACTGCAGGAGACTGGCTGTATCATGGCAGGCAGACACACGCCTTTTCTAAAGACACCCACACTGATCTGCAGGTGACGGGAACACATCTATCAGGACTGCCTTACCTTGTAAGTGGATCCACTTGAAGAGGCAGCCAGCTCACGTATTGTGATGTAAATGGTGCCGTTCCACACTCAGCACAAACACTCACTAATTAATAAACCTCTTTTCAGCACTGCCAGGGAGGAAGGAGTGAAGGGTGGGTTCCAAACAAACACATGTTAATTTTTATCCCAGGCTACGGGAGAAGAAACAAAAACATATAGAGCGAAACACTTGCTGTGTCTGCCACTTTGACATTCATTATTTTGATTTAAACCTCACACCATCTTGGCAGGAAAAGAATCTTGGCATAATGGTCTACTTATCTCCAGTTTTACACAAGGGGAAATTAAAGCTGGAAAAGATAATTTTCTGATATTCATTCAGTTTTCATGTGAGATGGAGGTGGATTAGAACTCAGGTCTACTGGCTTGAATTGCTCACATCGACTCAGTACAAAGAACTGAAGTGTACCATTTCCACTGTGTTACTCATCATTGTTGGCAAAAAACACTATTCTTATTTAATGGCCATAACATTTCTTATTTATGAAGCCTCAATCTTTGAAGTGCCCATAGTTCTAGGCAACTATTATACTCTTGCTCAGTTCAAAAATGGTAAATATTTGGATTTGATACTAGAAGTCATTTTAGTCTCATCCCTGTCTTAAAAGCAATTTTTTATGGGTTCAAACTCTTGGACTTGCAAAAATCTGGAATTGAAAACAATGCTTGCTTTGTCCTCAAAAGCCATAGCCATGACACACCAGATGTTCTATTCTATGATAAAAAAAAATTCTTTTTAACTTTTAATGGAAGAAAACATGGGCTGCTGTTAGGAACATCTTTTATTCTTTTTTATGTTCGTTTACAAAGAAGCGGTCTGTGGCTTTGCATGTGCTACTCCCAGCCAAGCACACTGAAGAGCAGAGAACTAGTTGCGGGGTATAGCACCTATCATTCTACTATAATTTTCACTGGATCAAAGGGAACCCAGGACAAACAATGGTCCCACTAACATTCACTCTTGTGGCCATAGTTGGACTGGAAGAAGTCCAGAGCCCCGATTGCTCCCCTTCTTAGCACCTGCTGGACCGGCAGCTGTGGCCACTGAGACGAAGCTGCTAATCGACTGCTCCTTTAGAGATGATGGGCCAGAGAATTCTGATTCCACTGCCCATTGCATCCTTGTACAAATGGGGATTCAAAGTCAAGGCTACGGGACACCAAAAGCACCTGTTGAAACTATTGTTGAATGTGCTGAGCCTTTATCATATGGAGGAATTTTACATGTTCACTGCATTGTTCCATTTTTATTCAGTGCCGGCTCAAGGCAAGCACAATTGTATATGTTGGGAATGTAGCAGTGAATGTGCGTCTGTAGTTATTTTATGTATACTTCTTTGGTGATCAAGACGACTAAGACTCAGTGCAGTAATTCATTCAAGATTACATAGCTAAGGGTGGTAGTTCTTGAATTTAAATCCACATCTCTGAATCATGGATATTTCCATTTTCTCAATCCATCTTCTCCTCATAAGATTTATTTAACCAGTAAGGGTTTGTTGTTCAAAGTGCAATCTTCTTTAGGGGACTTACCAAAGTTCTGCCACTAGTGTTATGGCTTATGTGCCACTGAAGGGATTTCCTGAGTCACCCAATGATCCTTGCTTGTGTACTATTCTTTATTACAAATTTCATCAGAACAGTTACTTTTATTTGTTGTTTTGGAAATTACTTGTAACTTATTATTTATATCGGACGAAATCCAGAGGAGAAAGTGAAGGATGTAACCACTGAGGTGGGCCACAGGACCTGTGGTCAAAGGCAAGCTGGAAGACCAAAAGTGAGCTGGTACATGGTGACAAAATAAAGGAAATCATGGCACCATGCAGCCCTCTCTTCCTGTGGATTATGGCATTAAGTACTGTCACAGTACTTTTTCCATCAATTCCTTCACTCACCAAACGGGGAGAGTAATGAGAAAGAGAACCCTGAATTCCATTTTTGATGAAACTAGAAAAATGAGGACACAATCCAACTTCTGGAGAAGGGGATGGTGGTTCCGGGAAAGCCAGACAGGAAGGCGGAAGGACTGGGGGTAGACCAGCAGTTACTAGAGTCAGACTTGACGAATAGCTTGTCCAGCAGAGGCTCTCTTGATTCAGATGGACACTATGAAAATGCATCAAAATATGACTTATAAACATATACTATGAGTGGGGAGGGAAAGAAAAGGAAACAAATGAAAGGTACCAAACACCAGAGGAAAATGAAATAGATATGAATGATGGAGACTAGAGATAGAACAAGAGCTTGTGGTAAAAAAGACCAGAATGAAGGAACGGGGAACATACTTCAGTGTCAATGAAAGCGAAGTGTCCAGAAATAAAAGACTTGAACCTACCCTTTGAAAAGGAAGGCTGGATACTGGAGTGGAGTGTGCTAGGGTGGGAGGGAATGACACAGAACACCAACACTGAGGTATCCTGGTGTCATTACTGGGCTGTGACTAGAAGGAAAGATACCTTTGGGTGTGCAGACAAGATTACCAAACCACTTACCCGTAGAGTGATCATGGGCTAGTCCCAGTTCACATCTGTTTTCCAAGCACAATTAATTATTGCACCCCTCTCCTATTCTCAAAACTGGCATGAGGCACACAATAAATTAGAGTTGCCCTTCTTATACAAGCAGAATGAATACGTGAGAAAGACAGGTATGGTTTCCAACACCCCTGGGCAACATGAACACGAGAGGACAGTGAAACAAACAAAATGAAACAACCCAGCTCCCTCAAAGTTTTCCCATAAAGTGTAACCCCAGAATTTTATACTCAGCCAAAGGGCCACTCAAGTCGAAATAGAGCAGTCTTTAAAAAAAAACCAAACTAATAAACCGATGAGTCTAGTTCTCCTTTATCATTCTTGAATACGCTCATGGAAGACAATCTTCAGTTAACTGAGAAAGGCAAGAAGAAATCATAGCAAAACTTCAGATCAGTCTCAAATCATTGCCTCTTTTCATCACCCCCAGTTTGGTCCCCTTTTTATTCCTTGCTTCAGTTCATGGTACCACAAACTCTGTCTAACTAGCAAAGTGCCAGGCACCCTGTCCTCCATTCCTATGTCTCACTAAGTAAGTCCATCACAGTGTAGGACCTCTGTCCTATCCTTCCCCTCCTTTCCGTCTCTAATTCCAAGTCTTGGCGAGGGAATGAGATCTTGTTGTCTGGACTTTTGCCATAGTCTCCTAATGGTGGGGGCAATTTTAAAACATGAAACGATGAGCATGACCCCGATGTGGACCACTCAGAATGGACACCATGCCTAAGCAAAGGTTCAGTGCACTGGCACTTCTCTGCTGTCTTCTGACACTTAGACAAGTCTATCCAGTATCTACTCTCTCCAACCTACCACTCACACTGTAGGTACCGGGATTTTCCAAAGCATAACGTTGATCATGCTATGACTGGAATTAAGTTCCTTTCTGCTTCCCATCACCTGCAGTCTAGCCCTACACAGGAAATCCACACTCCTTATATGGGAACAAGGTGATTTGGGACCTGGTCTGCACTTAGTCTTGAAGCCCCAAATCTCGGGATGCTCCCATTGAGAGTCAGCCTGAACCTCGTATAGTTGGGTGTATGCAGACACTCTCTGAGACTCAAGTGTATGGTCACCAGTTAAAGTGTATGGTCACCATATCTCCCTGGAACTAAGAATGGAATGCACTTCTTCCCCAAAGGTCCAGATCCTGGTTCTGGAGTTCTTCAGAGCAAAAGAATCCATATGGGATAACATCCAGTGGGCAAAGCAAGCCACCCATAGGGCTGCCAGCCAGGCCTCTTCTTCCTAATCCTCCCGCTGCAGGTTTCCTGTGTTTGGTAAGCAGCCAGGTTACATTATGGGCACACTTCACAGTTTTTTTCATTAACTGGCTGACAAGATAGACCCTATGAAGTCATTCAGACAAGTAATTTCCCAAATAGCAAAGGAGAACAGAACCATACGTTCACTCCTTCTTCAAGTACTCTTGAGACCACAGGCCTGGGCTCTGAACTTCGCATATGAGCAAACTCAACACTGACACAGTCCCTGCCCACAGGCGCCTCACGTCTGAAGTACAGGCAGACACCAATGGGCAAATGACCAATGAAGGGGAATTCAGACCTGGATACTACAGAGTTGGGTTACACAGAAGAATGGGGGTGCCTGCATCACTGATCACTCTCAGCAAAGGCCTTGCTGAGAAGATAACACCTAAGCCCTGCCTGAAGGATCAGGCACTAGCCATGCAGAGATACAGGGAAAGAAGAGCTAAAGCAAGTGTTCTCAGTCTCCTGTGCACAAACAGCCTCTCCTCTACCTGCACAAGGAAGGCAGTTTATGTGATTAGACTGTATCAGTGACCTCATTCAGAGAAATGTGATACCTCACTTATAGTGTGAGTATTCTGGTTGAGAATCACATTGAAGATGGATTCTCCTAAATGCATTTTGTAAATTTCCTTTTGTGTGTTTTTGCTCATGTTGGTTTTCTCATCTGGAGCACTCACTTCCAGTCTGTGCTACAAAATGTGGAGAATTCTTTGGAGGCCTGGTCCAGTCCAGCCTCACCCAGGAAATTTCACTGACCACTGCTGGTTCCTGCTCTTCTAACTTCCTGCATGAGATACCGTCTGTTTCCTTTCTGGCTTGCTCCTTTTCTGCAATTTGGAAATAGAAACCCAGTCTTTGTACCCCCACCTCTAATTTATCAGTGTTCGCAAAACAGATTCAAATCAGAACAGACTTCTCAGGAACCTCAAGAATCCCAAGCAGGAACCAAGGATGCAGCTCAGGGGCACAGCGCCCGCCTGGTAAGCGCAAGGTCCTGAGTTTGATTCCCAGTACCCCCTGCAAATAAAGAGTCCCATGCAATGAACATCCAACAGAGAAGTAGGGTATTCTGAGTTTTGTGTGTTTTATGGAAGGATTTGATCAAATGGGTACACAGATAAATACATACAGAAAACTAACCAAAAGTCATACACCGTCTCTCCTCCAGAAGTATGCTTTCCATGTAGGCAAAAGCTGAAGGAATTTTCCTCAGCCAGAGGAAAAATCATAGACTAGAAGTTATAAGTGCTCAAAAAGTTAAGGATAAATCTCAAACTAAGTTGCTTTTACTTAAAAAAGAGAGTCATTTTTACAGTACAAAAATTTTATTTTTTTGTTAGGATAATTTAAAGTTTAAAACTGAAGTAGACATTATTCATTTTACAAACAAGATATTCTTTCATAAGTAAGACCATTAAAAACAGTAAACAAAAAAGCTGTCTTTACAAAAAGCTCTGTGCATAGCAACTTTATACTGTATATAACTGACAAAGCAAAACAATAAAGTGAAACTGTACAGTTTGAAAATAAGACCTTACTGTACAAAAAGGTAAAGACGATAATGGTTTATAAACCATGCATATTGAAATGTGCAAAGAAAACTGGGAAGAATTCTGATGCTACAACAAAAAATGAGACAAATAATGAAGTAAATTGTTCCTTTAAATGAAAAATCTTACACAGCTCTTCTTACAAAGATAGGATAGAATTTCGTAGTTACCTATAGAATTATTCGTATTTCAAGTGGCATAAAAATAACCTGGGACTGGGATGATTCGATAGCAATGACTAAAGAGGACAGAGTAGCTTTGCTTTTAATTTATTAGTACACTAAAAATAATCCTTACACACATTTGTACAATTAAATAGATCTGTCGCTGCCAAAGTTCTAGCTGAATGTCCGAGGATGTTTGGTACTTAGTTACACACATTTTTCGGTGTAAAGCTACCAACAAATTCTACAATCATTTTGAAGAACAGTACTGCACTCGTCTTCATGCAAGAGTAAAATTCACAGGTTCTAAAAGCAATGCTACTAAAAAAAACCCACCACCAACAAAAAAAACCATTTCCTTATGTTGGATTGGCTCAAATCCAGGTCTAGACATGCTTAATTGTGCTCTGCCTTCATTTTGGGATGGTGATGTTTGTACTCCGCACATTCTTCCCCTTCTGTGGAATTGTTCGCTGGGGAACTTTTGCTCATGTGCTTCCGTGTAGTTTGCTGCATTCAGCCCTGACAATGAGAGACTATCTGCAGTAGTTAAAAGCATGCCAGATTCCCAAAACCTTGGATTCTCATGTGCATACAAAAAATGTGGATCACACTGGATAATTCCAGAGTGAGCTAGAGGCAAATAATACAGTTGTGGGGTTGAGCTGATGTGGGTGTGGATCGGTGAGGCAGAGAGGCTCACCTAAAACTGGCTCCAGTGCACCGAAGATGTTTCTTCATGAGAGCTGCATCGATTTCTAATGTTAGAACCCAACCAAGAGCCCCAGACTAAATCTGTGTATCGACCTTAACCAGGTGCCAATGAGCCAACAAGAACCCCGACCTGGGTAGAAGTGGCATCCTGCTGGCAACGCAAGGGCATTCGTGTGTGTCTCCAGGGTCCCGCAGGCTCTGGGAGCAGCAGCTCCTGCAGAGGCCTTCCTAAGAGCACGTCACAGAACTACGGGGGAGCCCGTCAGAGGGCCAGGTACCTGTGCCGCTGAGAACACAGCATCCTGATCTCTGAAGACAAGCATCTCGATTGCTGCATCTCTGAATGTCAGGAGAGGGGCTCGGGGATTTTAATTTTCCTCCTCCACACCCTACCCCACTCTTGCTCAGAAACCAAAGCAAGTGGCATGTGTGGGGTTTTTTTTAAGTGAGTTTAAGAACATAAAAAGGACAACCTGCAGAGAAGGCAAAGGATTTGGCTATTCTAATATTAATCTTAAGAGTCCAAGAAACAGATTTAACTTCTCCAAACTCTGTTTCCGAAGTTCCATGGGGCTTTAGGCCTCAGTGCTGAGCCAGGTCAGCAAAAGAGGAGGGAGTGTGTGTGGGTCTGGCAATGAAGACTTCCAGAGGACCCCCTGTTAGCAAAGTCGGACACGCTTCTCTCCTTAGGTGCTCAAAGTTTGGGACGCACTAAATCACGGGAATTCTCTGCCTCGCTCAGGGAATGATGTTGAAAGCTAACATGAAAGTGTTTTTTTAGAAAAAGAAAACTATTCACAGAGTGGACACCAAAAGGGTTACATAGACTACTGAGAAGACAATCAGAACTGGGGAATGGGTGTGTGTGTGTGTGTGTGTGTGTGTGTGTGTGTGTACTGATGTATGTGCTGTACTTGTGTCTTGTTTTGATGTGGTGGGTTGTTTCGTAGGAAATCTATATAAGTTACATGTTCTTGCTCATGGGTCAATAAAATGATAGAAAAAGAGGGGGATGCATGACAGAGGGGAAGAGTCTAGTAAGTAACTGTAGTAATAATCACACACCTTTAAAACTTGTTACTACATGTCTGCATCGCTTTCATTTTACATCAGGAAGAGAAATTCTTCTCTTCCAAAAAAAGGTCTTAGTTTCTACTTCTACTTACAATAAGTTACACGTTTATTTATTTAAATAATTGTAAAACATTTTAAAATTTTTCCCTTTTTTGTTTTTTTAAGAGATTAAACTATAAGCAAACACACATACAACATTTCATCATTCAATTCAGGTTTCATTTTAAGAAAGTCTTCCATGCTGGTACCCTGTTTTGTTCAATTTTTTTTCTGCACAAACTAAATTGGTATCTGAAAGGCTTCATAGAAAATAGAAACTTTCAACTTTTTTTTCCTACAAAGAAAAACAAATAGTATCCAAAATATTAAGCATGAATCGTTTGCCAATTTTTTTCTTAAATATTTTACAAACATAGGAAGGTGGTTTTCATAATGTTCATAACAAAGAACCATGTTTCTGCTCTCAGCACTGACTGCGTCAATGACAGCTTTTGTCCTGGTCCCCAAGAGAGTCAGTGTGTCTGTAGCTACCATGAGAGCTACAGGGAAATATGTAAGACCAAGTCAGATGGCGGCTCCTTGCGTTCCCAAATACGTCCATCACGTCCTTTGGGGGCACGATTCTCCTGAAGGAGCTCAGAATGCTTTTCCTCATTATCAGTCCACCAGAATAAGTAGTTTTGTGCTATGAGAAAGCATTTCTTCCTCCTCTTTACATGGGGGGTACAACAAGTCCGGTCATGGCTGCAAGGAAAGAGTAGCACAGGAATGATATGTGGAGACTTTTTATGTCAAAGACTGTAGTATAGAGAGAGGGGCAGGGGATAAAAAGGTAGGATGTGGTCCAATCCAGAGAGACAGTGCCCTCCGCTGATGGATAAACTCATTCCTCCAGCAATGGGCTCACAGACAGAAGCCACTGAAACCTTAAGGAATCCAAAGCTTGCTCAATTTGTGCTTAAGAAGCCAGTCAGCCTGTGGTTGTTGCTGTTGTTTTATGGTAATGAGTTGTGTAAATGAGATGAGAGATGGAAACATGGACACTAAATTGCAATATACGTGTGCTGTATTTTTCATTCTTTGACAGAATAATTTCCAGATTATACTGTTCCAAATAACTTAGTTGGAACAAAAAGGGAAATTCCAGGTGTTGAACCTGTTGACTTACAAGGCATTATTTATAAGAGGCCATCCTGGCTGTCCTTAAGCTATTCTAAACTAAATGTCATTAGCACTTTGCTTCTAGATAGCTCAGCTTCCTTTGGTGCTCAGTGCTATTGGTGGCTACTCGGTGACGAAGGCTGATCCACTGGAACAGAAGCCTGCATTTACATCCTAGGGTGGGAGTCACCCCAATCCTCCCTCAGGCTCTATCCAAGGGCAACGCTAATGCTTCCTCCCTCTAGACAAGAAGATGTGGATGATCCCTGCTGGGGTAGAGCCAAGTATGAAGTTTTCTCTTGAAGTAGGAAACAGGGCAGCAGAAGATGTGCAAAAAGTCACAAGCAAACACAATCCTCTGGTCTTTGCTTTGGCATGATGAGCTCTTAGAATCGTCACAGTTTTGGGAAATGCCAGAACAGTTTCCTTGCATCCAAACTTTTAACCATATCTGGAATTGGCTTATTCGATTTCTCCTGCCCACAGCACATCTAGGGGAGTACAAATATCATAAAAGCATTTTTGCTGAGTTGTACTTGCTAAGCTCACCAGCAAATGACCAAAATTCTCCGTGCTTCCCAATCCACCCATCTCTCTCTTCCTTCCTCTCTTTGTCTCTGTCTCTGTCTCTCTTCTCTCTCTCTCCTCCCTCTGCCTCTTTTTTCCATCACAGCTGGTCCTCTCGGGCAAAATTGTCAGCCGTCTATTTCCCTGCCCATACAGACTTTATTGAATGTTTGTGAGATCTGGATTAAGGTCTTACACAGCCAGCAAAGCCTTAATTATTTTTGCCTGTATTACTATATATTGAATCGATGTAACTTTTCAATAAAGGCGGTTCAATTCTGGACACTCCCTGATGATTTGGAGATATAGCAACTCTAGTAATTATCCCAGAGTGCAGAAGTGGGTTTTTTTTTCCTTCCTGGAGGGAGCTGGAAAATGAATCAGACATGCAGTGTATAATATTATCTTGACAATCTATACTCATCAACTGTAAATGCCTGATAAAAGAGGCAGAAGGTGGGACCAGAAATGCTGCATGCATAGCTCTCTGGGAGTAGAACTGCGTCTCACATCCTCAACTGTTCCTTGCCCATGGCATTTAAAACTCCTCAGTCCCTGCCTTTCCCTGAGCCTCAGAGACTTCCCCAAGGAGGAAGGAGGGCAGAGCTGCTCGAAGATAAACATGCACTGCCTGCTGGAAAACAGCACATCTTCTCCTGTCCTCGTCTCACATCTAACCCTGGGTGGACGGATCTCTGCTAGCGGCTACCTTGCCCTTTAGTACATTTTATTGGTATGTTTCTGGTACATAATAATCACAACCATCTTGAGGAATTGGTACACATGCATACCTCATCTTAATCATTTATACTTGCCATTTACCTCCTCCCTTCCCTGCCATTCCAAATCCCTTTTCTATTTTCACCACGTCTATCTCCCTGGTTCCTGTCATCTCTGTTTCATTTTACATTTTCAATTATCCATATTTTGGGTTTCCCTTATAAGAGAAACCATGTGAGAGTTCACCGTCTATGATTTGGTTATTTTGGTTGGCATTATGGTCTAGAATGCACCCATTTTCCTACAAACAACTCAAATTTATCTTTCTTCAAGGCTGAGTAGTACTCTATTATGTCTACAGAGCACATTTTCTTTATGCATTCATCTGTTGATGGACATACATCTGAAGTTTAGCCATTATGAGTTATTATATAGCTATAATCAGTGGGCATCGCAATAGTATGATGTCTAACTCTTTGGCGAAGATATCCAGAGGCTTTGACTTTTTATTTGTAGATACCAGAGCCAATGGACAGCAAATGAATACAAACTGGAGAAAAAGTAAACATTGTCATTGGTTGAGGAGGATGCTGAAGGACACTTGGATTGTCTGATTCCTTTTCACCTTTGTCAATTTAGGGAAAAGCAGTAATCTCCCTTCGGTCCAGCTGGCAGGTGGACAGGAGGGACAGGTGAAGGGTAAAGGGAGTGGTTTCATTATTACTATCCTTGGACAGGCACTGGAGAGCCAACTTAGGAGTTTGACCAGTCACTTGCCATGCAGCCTTAGACAAGCTGCTTAACCAAGACTGGTGCTGCTGGCCTGACTTGAAAGGGCCAGGCGTGGACAGCAGTCCACTTGGTGCTGTGTGTGCAGTGCAGTTCATAAGACAGGCTGGCTGCACACACCTTTGTCTATGACAGAGGCTGTGCCACCTCACAAGGCCCAGAGAAGAGCCCCTCATTGGCCTGGGACCACCAGGCCCTTCGGCCCACCCTCCCACTCTCTCCATCTCTGGTCTGGGGAGATGGAGCTGCTGCCTCATCGTGCCGTGAGGCTCCAGGATTTGTTCACCCAGCACCTGTAGATAGTGCAGTAAATGTCAGCTTGATTTTGCTCCTCTCTGCCTCTACAGAATCCTCACCATCTGGACAGTGAGCCTCTATTTACCTGGTCCCCCAACATGGGGATGAGCAGGAGGCAAGCCCAGTCTCCTCCCTACTGGGCTGCATGAAAAACCCCTTACCGTGCTCCTCTCACACAGTCAATTCACAACAGCCGTGAAGGCATCTGTCAGTCTTCCTATAACAGACCAGGAAACTGAGGCTGCGAGATGCTGAGGATCCGCACAGCCCACGCGGTGCTGAGCAAACCCCAACACACGTCTGGAAGGTGAGTGCTTGTCACATCTTCAGTGAGACGCTCCTGAGGCCTCCCCTTTACTTCAAGGCACATCCCTTCCTATGTTCGCAGTTCTTCTCCATTTTTTAAAAGGCTGCAATCCTACATTGACAGGGACTTCTTTCTCCTTCTCCCCCACGACATACTCTTTTTCTTTTTTAAGGTTCAAGTCACCAGGGAAATTTAGAGGAATTGTACATTTCAAAAGAGGTCTGGGACTTAGCAGTGGTTCTGTAGAAACAAAGCCAGAGCGCAGAGCTGGTACTTAAGTGTGGCTAAGCCATCGCCCCTCAGACACAGCCAGGGGCCCCGCCCCACCGTCCTGGCAGGTGGTGACAGGAAACTGGTATGGCCGAGGACCCTGGAGAGGGTCCTCCAGGATTTCTGTGTGGTCCCTCACTGGGACCACACAAGGCTCTCTTGGTGAAACCATCAGGAGCCTGGGCAAGTCAGCAAGAGGCAAGGTGAGGACCAAAGTTCACTGGTGCCTGTAAAAACTCTGTCCTGGCCTTGAGAACTGACAGCCTCCACTAATGAGCCCCCCCCGTCAGAAAAGACCCTCAAGGAGAAGATTTGAGACAACCAGTTCTATGCCCCCAAATTCAGGGCACATGTGACAGTGAAGACAGCAAAGGGGTTGGTAGGTGGAGGTCAAATGACGTTTTCTTCCCGCAAAGTGAGGCTGGACCTGTTTTCTGGAGTCCCCGGAACCGGAAGTCCAGCATCCTTCCTGTCTTCCTCCAGGGTCAACATGGAGGAAAGCTGGGCTCCCCTTTGGTTTCTCTTTTCCTGCTCACTCTGCATTACCCTCAGTCTGAGATCTATGAATGAATCCTGCGGGCTTTGAAAAGCTTTGTGTGGAAGTCAGTGTTCAGCAACCACTTTCCTTTTTCTATCTGGAAATGTAGCCACCATGCAGTAAGCACTCGCCCACCCCCTAGCGATGGCGTGGAAGCCACAGGTCCTTGGTGAGAGAGACGAGCAGGTGGCGACGCTTAACTACAGGCTGCATGCTTCACAGCTTAGACATCTGGATGAAAACCAAAAGCAAAAGTTCCATCAAATGTACAGATGTTTCCAACTACCCACGTGTTGGGTGGCATGGAGTCCTAGCTGCTCTGTCTACTTAAAATGGAAAGAACTTTCCATGACTCTTTGGAGTGCTGGGTTTTCACTTATTGTTTGGACAATTTCTCTGTCAAGTCACTTGACTCTGAGATGGTGCCATCCTCTCACGAGGTGGGATAGGAACCTAATGGCCCTGTGCCAGTCTATTCACAGGTGTCCCTAAAGAAACCCATATGCTATCATCAAACCTCCAGGAGTGGCGATCTCCAGGGCTCCCCGCCCCCAGTAAGCTCTGCTGACCTCAGAGACTTTGGCCCACAAGGGGTTAACAGAGCCTCGCTCCTTTTGGTTTTATCCAACACTGCCTGTCACGAATGTTTGCACGTCAAGATATGAAGAACAGCCTACAAGAAGCATGGGTCGCCTGAGAGCCATTGTGCTCAGCAGGTTCCAATTTGCTCTCTTGCCATCGGCTGCCTCCCATTGACGACGGGATGATTAGATTCTCATGTTCTCATCACATTTGTGTTATGTTACGTCATATCATATTTTAGGACGCCGCTCAAAAGTGGGTTTGACGGGCGATATTAATTTTTGCTCTTAGAAGCAGGATGTCTCTTCCTCTTCCTTCCCTACCCAACCCCTAACTGGGCGCCTGCTATCAATTTGGCTAGCATGTGATAGAGTTCTCAGAACTTGCTGGTTGCTTCTGATGACTCCTTCCATGTATGCCCTGGGGAGGTGGATGCCCTGCAGATAGCAAGAAAGCTGGGTAAAAAGCACTCGCCATGTGGCATTGGGTGGGGTGACCAGGCACATTCCAGGGACAGTGGCACAGTACTGGGGAGACATTCCTCACTGCATGTGTGGCTCTACCAACGTGAAGCTGGGGTCTGTGTTTGGTGACGTCCTCCCCTCCCTCTCCTTGCTTTTAGATGGGAAATGAGCCCAGTGGCCAAGTCACTCATGGCCCAGGGTGGAAGTGTCTCTGTGGGTGCATAGCGAGAGCTATGGAGCCAGGCTATCCTGTGCGGTCGCTCTGTGGGCCCCAAGATACCTGTCCCACGCACCCCCCAAGCGCTGCCTTCGCTTACCTCTGAATCCATTTCCATTGCCGCTGGAGCAGGCAGGTGAAGGGGAGCCCTGGGGCCTGATGACAGGGGCAAAGGCACTCTTCTGTTTGACAGCAGGAAAAACTGAAGAGGAGAACGGGAGGATAGAGGATGTGCTGGAAGAGCCGACGGTGGGACTCGATGACATGACTGGAAAGCAAAGGCACAGCTCCCTCAGAACGAGGGCTCATCCAGAAATTCAGGTCCTTCTTCAGTACCCCCATCCACCACGTTTTATTGAAAAATCATTGATTTCAAGGCATTGTTCCAAATTCCAGGGATATTTTTTTTTAAGTGGAATGTGTTAAGAATCTCCCTGTGTCCAGGGAAGGGGTAGGAGACGGGGACCAGACGCATATAACTAGTGATGTGGCAGTGATCCCATTGGAGGGACACGAGTAGCACTACGGGGCACAGAGGACAGAGTGCTGCTCTGCCTGGGAGGCTGGGGAGGCACCGGCAGGAGCTGCTGTGACAGGGCGGTGTGATTGGGATGCATGGCACAGGAGACTGAGCCCAATGTGCCTGAAAAAGCACCCACTCCCC
This sequence comes from Dolichotis patagonum, assembly GCA_004027295.1. Classification (NCBI taxonomy): domain Eukaryota; kingdom Metazoa; phylum Chordata; class Mammalia; order Rodentia; family Caviidae; genus Dolichotis; species Dolichotis patagonum. Next base: position 204,764 of record PVJX010000445.1, on the reverse strand, counting down.
AGCCTCAGGGCCTTCTCCTGTATCCACCATGAAGGTCTCTCTGGGAGCTATGTGCCCCTCTGGCTACCCCATGGTCCAGAGCTTTGCTATATAGGGTTAACATCTTCACGGAGGGAGCATCTCTACGGTCCACTTCCTCATTAAGTGTAAAACTTTATTAACATTTAGCAGATCGCCTCCTCTCCTTGGACTTCCAGTGCTCCTGGGAAATAAAACTGTAAGCAGCCTCCCAAGATGTCATGTTTAGGAAAAACACATTAATATTAATAATGCTAACATTAAAATCACTTAAGGGGAGCCAAAAGCAAAGGGCTGTAATTTCCAAGACAAATAAAGGCAACTGACACAAGGAAGGGTCCTACCTGTTGACTTTAGATAACTCACCGAGTTGCGTGGTACAAAAGAGAATTTTATGTTAGCTCCACTTGTTCAGAACAGGAGTAAATTTCACAAAGGTTTAAGAAAAAAAAAAAAAGGAGGTGGGTGTGATGGTCCATGCCTGCCATCCCAGCCCTCTGGGAGGCTGAGGCAGGAGGATTACAAATTCAAGCCTAGCCTGAGCAACTTAGCAAGAACCTGTCTCAAAATAAAAAATATACACAGAAAAAGGAGGGGGACTGAAAGGGGGATTGACAAGTACAAAGTGAACTGAAGGTCAAATATTTTGATGTCTTAGGTAAACACATATAAAATATAGTGCGGGTTATGCTCCCTATATGAAGCATTCATAGAGGTCACCTCCAGTACAATGCCTTTTATAGCAGAGCTACGAACCAAAGACACCCCACTGAAACAAAGCAAAAAATGACAACAAAAACCCCACCAAACCCACAAAACAAAACTCTCTCTAAAAACTGTTTATTCTTAGGTAGTCCTGGTCCTGATTTTTAAAACTCAGGAGAAAGAGTAACTGAGTACCTCTACATCTCTTTCTTCAATTAATATAAACCAAAGGAAAAAAACATAGAAAGGAATCTAGGAAGAGCCTTATGTAACACTTGAAGGGCTGTGTGTGTAAGAAATTGGGGCAACTCACCCTACCAAGAAAGGATGCAGGGTTAAGCACCAGGAGTGGGTCTTACTAATAATTCCAACCCAAACCTTCTCTTCCAGCCTTAGTCTCAGTCTCCATGAAACCAGGAAACAAAAGGCAACTTCTTGAGGCAAGTTCGGGGCCAGCCTGGGCTATAAAGTGAGTTCAAGACCAGCCTGAACTGCAGAGTGAGACCCTGTCTCAAAAAGGCAAAAACAACAACAAAAGGCAACTCCTTCTTTTCTGTGAGGCATAGAATCCAAGGCAGAGGCGACGCTGCAGACCCCTCGACTGTATTACATGATTTTAGAGGTGGTGGCTGCGGGCGCCAGCCTCTTCCCTCGCACAGAGAGGGCCCTTCCAACGCGATCAGGGCTTTCCCACGCACTTTGTCCCGATTACCTACCTCATCGATCTCACTATTACAAACACTTTTTTCCTAATAATGGATCCCAACCTAAAGTGTGGCTCAAATGCGTTTGCTTCTTGGGAGGAGTTGTCTCCAGCTTTACTAAGAGACACGAAAGAATTGCTACAGAGTGGAATCCACACAGGCCCTTTTAAACACTTTTTAACAAAACTTTTATAACATTTATAACATGTCAAATTAATTTAAAATTTAATGCAGCTATATCACAAATTCTAAAAGGAATCTTAATTCATGTAATTTAGCACACACCATTTTTGTGTTTATATATCTCAACAATGAGATTGTAAAAGAGAATTTTGTCAAAATCTTCTTTTAAGTAGAAATAGGGGGATAATTGAGATGTTGAAAGTTATGACAAATCTACACCAATGATGTTAGTTTTATGCTCACACAGAAATAGGCAAACAAATCCTTGGAGCAAAAAAGTCCCAAAACAGATCTGAGTATTATATGAGAATTGAGGTGACACTTCATTGTTACATTAGTAGGGAAAAAAATTAACAGAAACAATATGGTAGCAATTTGGAGACTCCAATTTAGAGTGTATCTGCATGTTCAGCACCAAAGTAGAGCTAAACAGATTAAGCAGTATCTGTGAAAACAAATCACAAAGTGCTGGTAGAAAAGGTAGAGAGGTTATATAATTTGCATAATTCTTTCAGCACCAAAACCTAAACTGTAATTCACAGAATGGACCTGACATATACTGAAAAACACACTGTGTGTGTGTGTGTGTGCCTGTGTGTGTGTGTGTGTGTAAGAGAGAGAGAGAGACAGAGAGAGAGACAGAGAGAGAGACAGCGAGACAGAAGGCACAAATGACAAGCTAAAACTGCAATACCCATTTAGATATGTTTGTGTCCTCAATAGCTAGTATGATTTTGTAAGTTAATTAGAAAAAGAAAACCACCTCAGTAAGAAAATGGGCAAAGGACACAAAAAGGAAATCACAAGAGGAGGAATGAGATGACCAAGAGACCCATAGAGAAGCACTCAAACCGATTAGTAATAAAGTGCTAATTAAAACGATAACAAGATGTTACTTTCCACTTACTAAATTCATAAAGATTAAGAAAAATTCATAGGACAAAGAAACATATATGCTCTATCTTCTGAGGAGAGAATCAATCTCCCTAAAGGGACTTTGGCATTACACAGTAAAGTATTTTCAAATGTGTATATACTTTAACCTACTAATTTAATCTCTAGAAATTAATCCCAAGGATATAATCATGAATATGCAAAAAATAGATCCAAGGGTGTTCCAATAAAAATGAGAAATTGAGAAATAAGTTAAGTGTCCTCACTAGAGTAAACTATGTTAAGTTCACACAATAAAATGTTATACGAACATTAAAAGTAGCGCTGGAAAAATATTTAATATGGAAATACATTTCCCCTCAGATGGAAAAAGTCAATTACATAATAACATATACATCAAACCCACTTTCATTTAAACAAGAAATACATGTAGCAAAGATGTATGGGATGTATATGCAAAATTTCAGCCATGATGTCTCTGGCTGATGAAATTTTGAGTATTCTTCAATTGTAGCCCTTTTACCAGTCCATGCTTCCAAAATTTCTTTTTGTATAGACATGTGTTACTTTAATGTAGGAGAAATCAGTAAAAGCTATAAAAACTGAAAAATAGAAACATTTCTGCCTCATTGCTAAGAAACAGTGAAGTCCTTAACAGTAAGCATAGTAGCTCTCCCAAATGATATTAAACTCTCTCTGATTCGCAGCTTTACTGTCTGTAAACAAAGTTTGTCTATTAATTCCCATAATACACAAAAAGCAGAGCCTAATATTCTCAAATTTCTATGGAAAGCATGATGCCTGTAATTAATTTCTGAAAACAAACATCCTTTTTAATATCCGTACTCCAGGCCCAGGACCCAGGGCTGTACCACTGAAGGACTTTATGGAGCCTGCCTTCGTGTCTGTGACTCCAGTAATTTGGCCAGCTTCCGTCCTGCCCTCCTCTCACTGATTTGATAGCAGAATCTCATTAGATGTACAGCTGGACAAACCCTGAAATCTTCAAACTATATCTATCCCTGACTACAAAGACGTGTTTTAAAAATTAACAACGGTTATCTCTGCATGGAAATAGTATGTCCTTTTCTCTTTTTTTTAACCTATACATGCTATTCAAGATGTCTATAATGAGAATATTATTATTATAGAAATTTTTTTCTAAAAGAGCACATCAAATTGTTATAAAAGAGGTTTTTTTCACAGTGGAAATACACTTTCTTTTTTAAAACTATGGCCATATGTTCTATATTTTCTATAATGATCATTTAATATTTTATAATAGAAAATGGTTTAATATTTATTTCTGCAAGTATAAAAATATTGAAGCCCAGGGTCTGGTCTAAGATTCTGTAAGTGTTGTAGGAATCTCAAAGGATGGACTGGCTTCCTGCCTGTATGGGTCCCGTCCCACACTTTGGGTTAGCTTTGTGGTTGTTCTGCTTTGGAAGCAGTGGTCCCCACGGGGGTTGCAGGCTTGCAGGGTGGACCATCTCTGGGGACAGCAGAGCACACCATTTTAGGAAAGTTGATCACACATACTTCCAATTGAGAATTTCTCTGGACATCTATCTCTCTATGGAGAGGCCAAACTAAAGCCAAGCACGTCTGGCCCAGAAACCTATGTGAATGTGGGCAGTTCAGAAAAACTTCTTTTCTTCTTACAAGGATTGATTGGCTTGCACGGTCCCAGCTGGAACCCACGGGGCACATCCTCCTTTGCACCGAGCCATTGCATTTGCTGGCGCTCAGGGGTCTGTCAGCATTTCATTATAACCCCCTATTGTCAGGGGCTTAGAATTCAGCCATAAAAACTTGCACTGAGCTGGAACTTGGCACACACAGCTACCGCCAGGAAGTGAAGTTTGTATGTAAAATTGAAAAAACATCTGTTTGGCCATTTTTTTGAAGTTGTGTGAGAGCAAAAGCAGGAGAGATACAGGTTTTTGATACTCTGCATTGGCTGTAATGCAAGTCAAATTTGATGGAGAGACTTGGCCTTATTTCTTTTTTAACGTTTCTGGCAAGTGATTGCTCCATGGCCCAGCTATATCAGACTTACTTAAAAAATGGAACACAAAAGCATAGGATTGTGTTTGCAGACACAAGCAACTGAATTGACAAAGAGTTTTCTTTCCCCGGGGCTGTGTGCGTTTGTGTGTGTGTGTGTGTGTGTGTGTGTGTGTGTGTGTGTGTGTGTACTGAAGACTTCATGCGTTAGAAATACAGGGCAGATGCTACTTTAATGAACTTCATTGGGTATTTGGTATTTCTGCAGCGGGGGAGTTTGATTGTAATTAATGCACTGTTTGGAATCCCAAGCCCAGGGTACAACTCCTTCAGATGCTTCCTCAGAAATGAAGGTGCAAATGCTGACACCTTGTGTGACAGGAGCTAAGGGGGGTCCTCTCTGTCTCTCCCACTCGGATGAGGCAGGATGCATGCCTCTCTTCCTCTTTTACCTCTTCTGTGCATGCTTCTTGTTTGAACAGAAGACTTAAAGATTTTTCTTGTGACACTGGGGTTGAGTGACCAGAAAATCACTTGCTGGAGTGGGAAGGACTCCTTCCTACCAGATGAATTATCTAGCAAGAAACACCAGGCAATGAATGCTCACCTGAGTCTGTGTCTGAACCTCTGCCTTCTGCCTCTTTGTCTCTCTCTCTCTTCTACCTTCCTTTTTCTTCTCTTTCTTTCTCTACCACCATATCATACACTGTATTATTTGACCAACCAATTTTTTAATCTATAAAAACTGTCAAATGGAGAGAATTTTAATTGGGTCAGTCTGAAAATATGCTATAAATATGTTAAATATTTTTCATATTTTTGAATAATTTTAAAATATCATTCTGAGTCTAGTGGCAGGTGCTTTAATTCAATCTCTACTGCTTCTTGGCTGTGACTCCTTGAGTCTGTCATTTAACAGCTTCTCTTCTCTTACAAAGGAAACGATCTGGATCATTATTATACTCACGTCACAAGGTTACTGTGAGGATCTAACTGGACTCTGCATGTGGACGCGCTTTGTAAGCTGGAAGTGTAATGTGATTGTTTGTTACTCTTGCTGCTGCCATCATTATGCTGTGACAGTATTTGTACAATGGCTGTCTTGCCAACATGCCACTTCTGGAACTGCTAAAGAGGTGGCCCCTTTCCACAGCGGGGGCCTCGTCCCCGAGGAAGTGTGGGGAAGGCCTTCCCCTGGTCTTAGCAGCAGCAATGTCCATGTTCCTTCTAAGCTCCTTCAAAGAGTAACAGGTAGACATAAAGTCTTACAGCAATGCTCCTGCCTCGACTTTAGCATTATGTAAAGTCACAGCCAAATTAAGGGCTCCCTTGAATGAACTGAACGTTAGCTACACTTGCTCTTGGATTTATAATTTTCCTAAAAGTATTTTCTTTTTTATCTCACTTTCCTATTAGTTTCTATTTTGTATGTTCACACTACCATTTAACTACTATAAATCCTCAAAATATTTTGGTACAACATAGAAAAACAAGTAAGGAAATCAATCAGTCCATAATTTATTTCCTTAGACCACTGTAATTAACCTGGGTCATATGACAACATACAAGAACTCATGTCTCTGTAGCAACATAATTTCAGCTCTACTGAAAGAAACGACCTCCAGGGCCATCTGCTACTCAGTGCTATGCCCACCCCACATGGTGTGGTGCTGACTGGGACTTGAACACATGACCCAGAAATAACTCATTGTGTTCCCAGAAAACCAAAGGCCGAAAGGCTATGAGATGCAGCCTCCCCTCCATGTCACTTCCTGGGCCATGGCAGACATGGCCGTATGTTGACCTTGACATGTCTTTGCTCGTGGCACAAAGGACTCATTCTGGGTGAAAAGAAGACAAGCTGTGGGGCCTTGCGACAGCACTCAGCATTTCAAGCACACTGTCTTCAATCACTCGGGCTTTCCATGCCACCATGTCCCCTGGCCTGAAGTACTCCCCATGCAGGTTTGAAAAGCACACAGTCTCAGGCTCCTGGGACGATTGGGTAAGCTCCCGAGCTCACTCCCAAAGCGCCCCAAATGGGTTTTCACAACTTCCTAAGCCATTAACTCTGCTATGAGACCACAGACGAAGAGGTTCTAGCTCCATATATTGTAACATGACATGCAGTCAACTTCCACCTCTCTGGAGGTACTTAAGGGAGAGGAAAGCCATGCCATAAAAAAAAAAGAATTAGCATGATGTGACCAAATAACTTGAAGCCATCAAAATCTGTGCCAAAATTATTGCCTCGCTACATTCTGGCCCAATGATCTTGGGTAAATTAGCTAACTGCCGAGTGCTCAAACTGCTTGGCCTACAACATGGAAATATTAACTTCAGAAAATTCTTACAAAGATTGAAAAACATAATACATCTAAAGGTGCCTAAAGAAAACTGCACCTGTTCTCTTTCTTTCCTGTGGGGTCTTGCATAGCCTGATGAATCAAAGTCCAGTGGAGGGGAAAAAAAACCCTAAGGGTGGGAAGGATATTTCATCAGGAAATGGGCTTATCTCCCATAACCTTAGTAAAACTTACGAATGAAGCTTCTCCTCCTCCCAACCCTCCAAACACTGGAACAGTAAAACCCACAGACAGAGGGGCCTGCAGAGCCATGCGATGGCGTGGGCACTTACTTCCATATGGGGAGCCCGTGGGGGAGCCGTTCAGAAATCCTGGCGATCCCGGAACGCCTAGGTTGGCCATGGGGACGTTGCTGTAGCCGTTCATACTGTTACTGGAGGTACTGTAATTAGACTGCTGTGGTGTGGAGCTGGAGGAGTATCCCCGAGGGGAGATGCTGCTTGTGTTGCGGATGTACCCTTGACAAGGAAGGAAAAGTCCAGATAAACCAAGCAGCACCCACGGATAGCACTTGTCTACGGGGGCCCAGACCGTCACATCACCGAGCTACTCCTGGGTAGCCATGAGAAGGGGGAGTTTGAGTTCAGATTTATTTTTTTAATTGACATATAGCATTTGTAGAAACCCATGAAGTACATGCTGTGTGATATTCTGACCCATGTAAACAATATAACAATGACCAAATCAAGGGAACCAACATATCTGTCACTGTATCTAGCATTTCTTGGTGTAGGAAATATTTACAGTCCTCTCTCTAAGCTATTTTGAAATATACAGTAAACTATTAACTGTGGTCACACAACTATGCCATGCACTAGAATTTATTCCTGAGCTCTAACAGTATTTTTGTATCCAATAAGCAAGTCTTCTGCTTTCCATATCTGCTCTTTCTTCTTTTACACCTGCACTCAGCATCTCCAGCTCACATGAAGGAACTGTAGGTAAGCAATCTGCAGTTGTATCTCGTATATACAACCGGAGTTGAGATATTAAGTGGAGTCGCTGAGGAAAGCAGTGGGCGGTCAGGGGAAGCAAGGTAGGCAGGTGGAATATACTGTGTGTCTCTTGAAGAGGTATTAGATCCCACCTGATCTTCTGTAGGACAAATTCACCTTAGGCAAAAAGAATAAGGAATCTCTTCCAACAGATGAACAAAATTAGAGATAAATTATCCCCAGGTTCTGTCAAAACAGCCCCAACTATGCATTAGGAACAGTTACTCCTTTTAAAAGTGATTTATGATAGACTTATACTAGCCCTTTAATAATGAAGTCAACCTCAGTTAAAAAAATACACAATATACTTTATCCATAAAAGTCTAGCTGGTTGTATAAGTTCATTGCTATATATTTGTCTTTATTTTTAAAGGCAGCAAAGTTTTATTAAAGGTAGGAAAAGAAATAGACTCTGCAGAGCAATTTGGGCCAAGTAAAAGTAGGAACAGAAGTACACCCTACCTTCTGAGGGCGGGCCACCATGGAAGAGAGAACACAATGGCTCTATGAATTTGCATGGAAGATAATACACAAGAGATACTACCAAATAAAACCAAGTTGCTCACTCTTGGTTAACAAAAAAGAGAGAGCTGTGTATAATAAATGCTAACAATGATAATTAGCTTCTTTTTTATTCAACCTGATTATAACAATAGCAGAAGTATAAATTGTATTCAATAAATACCTGTAAACTGAGTTCCCCTATGGCTAAACCCTTTTACATTGATCACAGGCAATCTTCTCCTTGAATATTTCCAGTTAATGGGACCTACATGGTACCCAGAAAGCTAGAATCTGACAATATACCACCTATGGCGCTGAAATAATGGAATCCCTGGTGATGTGGCTTGTCTGGGACACTCTCTTTTGGATGGGCTGACTGATGCTCTAACTCTTACTCCTGCAGAGCCAGTGTCTTAAATGTAGAAGACAGGTTTGAATTCTGACTCTGAGAAAGGCAGTACCTTGATTATTTCCTTGTGTTGACTCTGAGATGCTGACTCCAAGCTGGCTGCCATATGAATTGATTCCCATCATGCCGCTGTGAGCTGGGGAGCTGGACAGCGCTGGAATCTGGCTGGGATTCCTGGGCACACTGTAGAGGGCTTCAGCAATGTCTGCAGCTCGCTTCAAAATGATGTCCTACAAAATGGCAGATTAGCGTGAGCATTTCAGCCACCATGAAGAGACCAACTTACTAGGGCATGAGATATCAGGGTCTAACCTGGTTATTGTGGGGTGTACCATAGAGGGCTTCCACTAGATCTGCAGCTCTTTTTAACAGCATTTCCTGCAAAAGAGAGAGAGAGAGAGAGAGAGAGAGAGAGAGAGAGAGAGAGAGAGAGAGAAAGGGAGGATACAATCAACAGTAAAACTCAAAATGACAAACTAGAGAAAATTACAGATTTAAAAAGTTCCACACATCCCCTCCAAAGGTAAATAATTATCCAATAGGCTCAATACTTGATTTTACAGGTAGAATCTAATCATTCCTTTTAAAGCTCTCTACCAATATATATCTACATGAAGTTCATAGCTATAAAGTGGCTCTGTAGAAGGTTGTACTGCCCCAGACAAAAAAGAAAGTCAACCAAACTCAGGATGGAGTTGGTTAAAATTAGTATCATGTACATTCTATTACAAGCTACTTTCAGAGCACTGTATTGAAAAACTCTGGTACTCTAATTAACCAAATACTCTTAAAATGATTGATAGACCTGAGCTTAGCTGCTTGCCAAGGAGTTGTCCAGAGTACTGAAATCATCTCGGCAATGCTTTCTGCAAAATTTTATTCCAATAAAGATGAAGTCATTCAATAATATTTCCCCCTGTTCACTTTAACCAGAGAGAATTAGTAATCACTAATCCCTCTCCACTCATTTTGTCTTTTCCACCTCCTGTTTTTTACAGCCTTTTAAATTGCTATTAACCTACTTTCCAGATATCATCTAATTTAATGGTGGGACTGGGGATTTTTCCAGCAGGATAATAAAGGTGTGAAGCAACTAGTGCTTGAATTTTACTCCCAGTACAGAATAGAGAACAAGGTATTTTATAATTTGTACATTTGAAGTGCAAGTATAAATGCCAACATTTAACAGTTTTTCACTAGTTGAATGACAACTAATAAAATGATGTATTTTTTAAAAGACAGTCTACATTATGAGTCAGATCTACAATGTAATTTTCATAAGCAAGTTCAATGAAAAGTGATACACTCTACAGATGTGTAGATGGGGGCCTTATTACATTCTGATGTACAAATTAGTCCCTTAATAAATACTTGGTTATGGGTTGATACCCTCCTGCAAGTATGGGTAAAAAAAATTGTATTTAAATATAAAGGAATGAAAGCCACCCTTTTAAGCAACTATGCGAAATATTTATTTTCACAAAACTGACAATGTTTTATAAACTGGATTTTTTAAAAAAAATTTATTTTAAGAGGGTAAAATTAAACAACAGAACAGAACAGAACACAAGAAAGCAATGTAAGAGACATAAATTTCAAAGCTAGACAATCAGAGATCTTCACTATCTATCACATTGTCTCTTGTTTTCTTCCAAATAATTGTCTATATCTTCACATACGGAGAATTCACACAAAACAACATAGTATGGAGCTGATCTGAACAGGATGAAGAAGGTGTTTTAGGTCTTCAAGACCAGACAATAGGGAAGCCAACAATGGCTGTCATAGTGTCTCTCATTCTCTTCAAAACAGCTATCCATACCTTCATGTATGTTGAACTTAAACAAAACAAAACATGCTAAAATCACTCTGAACAAAGAATAATAGTGTTGCTGGATTTCATTTCATGACACTACAGAATCAGCACTGGGTACCTTAGTGTCTCTTTTTCTTCAAAGTAGTGTTCATTTCATCATGTGTTATATAATTAGTTCTCATAAACTGTTTATAGGTTCTACACATGCATGAGTCTCTACATGTATATCTATCCTTTCTGTATTAGAGGGAAAAACAAAACATAGCAAGACAAAACAAAACAAATTCCTATAAAAACATGAAACAAAAAAGTCATATAAAACCACAGTACAAGTCATATAAAACCACAGTACAATGGTTACTGTGTTATCTCTTGTTATCTTCAATAGAATTGTCCATATTATCAGGCATATTATAATTGAATATAGTAGTACATAACAATATTAATAAAAACAAAATATTGTAGACAGTGTAAAACTTCAAAAGCAGCTAATAATCAAATCAGAGTGGGTATCCTAGTGAATCTTGTCATCTTCAGTGTAGTTGCCTATACTCTCAGACTTGATACTATCAATCATAACAGATTTAAATATAATCTGTCAATACAAAACAGCAATCTAACAAACCAGATTCAATTGAATCGTGATAAAAGAGTATAAGTTATACAGGGCTTCAGATTAAGTTAATAGGAAATTAAGGATGATTACCATACTACATCCTGCTATTTTTGGGATAGCTGTCTGTGCCCTCAAATCTAGTATAAGTAGACAAACTGGAACAGAACATAATCCATCTAAACAGAGCAGTGTGTGTAATGTGGGTTTTAGATCCTGATACACTATTAACAATATCCTCTGCCTTTTTTTTTTAGACTGTTCCTCTCCTTTCACTCCCAAAGGGTGCTGCGCATTTTGGGTCCCACCAAACCGCTCATAAACTGAATATTCTTGTAGTGAATCTATTTCATATGCCAAATTTTCAGATTTCAGATTTCTTCCAAGATTCAACATATTTCATAGTAGAAACTTTACGTTCATATGGTATTAAAGTCTAGCCAATTCAAGGCTTGATTAATTGCGATGGGAGTAAAGTGGCTGGATTTATTTAATTCTGATGATTTTTTAAAATATTTGCTGAATTTTTATAGAATGATTTCCACATCCATCTCCAAAGCACGTTACCTTTGCTAATCTCTCAGGGTCTCCAGGATGCCTTGGAATAACTTTCTGCAGTCTCTGGAAGCCGTAGTCTATGGTGGGTTCATTTAATGCTGAAAGACAAAAAAGCCTCTCTAAGTCTGTATCCAGGCCATAAAGTGAAGCTTGTACTGAAGTCTTCACAAGCACCAGGAAGTTTCTGGTGCAATCTTAAGAGCTGATGCACAGTGGATGCCATCACTGGGGTGTTTTGCTATTGACACTGGTTAATTCACACACAAATTTGGAAGTTATAATAATTTTACGATTTCCCATTAGAATACCATTTCAAAATTACAGAATTATTAAATTATCTTATTATTTCTTAAGTGCATGCCCCTACAATTCTGTGCCCATTTTCAAGCGGTCAAAATATACAACCATAGCACACTACTTTCACATTATTTCCTTTTCTATTTTGCCTCTCCCCTCTTTCCCAAGCATAACTTTTCATCCACTTATCCTTCTATTTAGAAGGATATTTATCACATTTTGTAATCATTCTCTCAAATATTTATATCTATGCATATATAAACATATGAGCTTATTCTCATAAAACCCTTTCCTGAAAAAATAAAAAACTGTTTCTCTTGCTAAATACATGTTCACAATTTGCCATCGTATTTAGCAACCTGCACATTATTATAGATATCACTGCCAGGTCTGCAGGAGAAGAACTCATTTTGTTTTGCCACTGAGGTTCGCCTTGTTTAAGACCAAGCCTGGCATACAGTAGGCACTTAGCAATTCTAAAACAAACGAGTGAATGAAGACATGCTATTATTCAGTATCTCTACTACTATAAAGAGTTTTCAGAGCTTGTTCCTTCATTCTTTCTTCTTCCCCTCTTCATTTCTCAAGTCTGTTGTTTAAATTTTGTTTTTAAATTTATGCACAACCAAAGTAAAGTAAAAGATACAAAGGACTAAATCATAATTGCCAACACTCCTGATAGGCAGCAATAAACACTGGAAGGTGAATTTTTTAAATCTTCCTTTTTGCATAAGTATCTTTCGAACACCTGTTGATATTATTATGTCAAAACAACACATTTTATCTAAAAAATTATAAATGATTTAAAATATATAGCAAAAATACAATCACTTACAAATTCACCAATTAAGAGATGACCACGGTTAATATCCTTTTATCTCTCTAGATTTAAACACACACAACATAAATAATATTCATACTGTTACATAACCTACTTTTTAAACACTTAACAATACTGTATATCATAAACTTCTCCCCATGTTATTAAATATTTTATAAGATTATTTAAAATTCCTGCATACTTTTCCATGACATGGTCTATAATTTATTTAAAGAGCCTCCTAACATTGGGCATGTATTGTGATCCTAGTTTCTCACTATTGTAAAAATCAGAGCAATAATTATCCTTTGCACATAACTTTAATTATCTCAATTGGAAAATGCCAAGAGTTAGAATTACTGGACCAAAAATTATGATTTATATTTAAGGGCTTTCACGTATAATGTCAAGTCATTCCTTAGAAGTGTACATGAATTTATTCTCCCTCCAGCAATGCATATAGTCACTTCATTTTATAATAGTCATTACATTCTGTTATCAACAATGATGTTGATAATTTTTATTTTTGCTATTTGTCATCATTTCTCTTCTTACAAACTTCTTAATATTTCCTGTACTCTTTTCTACTGGGGATGAATCTTTTCTTTTTACTTGTAAAAACACTTCATTAAGGTTTTTAACACTTGGTCATTCATGTAACATCATCACATTCCACTTTATCCATATGTGTCATTATAGAAAGGCCATCCCAATTCTGAGATCTTTAGGCATACAAACACACAGAAAGGTATACAGTCATGAGCCACATAAAAATTCAATCAACAAGCCACATATACCACAGTAGTGGAGTCCAGGAGTGAGTACCACCTAATTTTGTGTGAATACACTCTATGATGTTTGTACAACCAAGAAATCACCTAAGGACACATTTTCCAGAATGTACTCTCATTGGTAGGCAATGCGTGCCTACATGCATACAACACATACACGAATTCTTAAATGATTTCACTTATCTAGGTTCCTTTTATCATGGAATATTAAGTATGTATCCTTGTCATAACTTTACATCACACATTATGGAGTGGCTTCCAGATATTCACTTCTGTTGCACTGACTCATGCTTGCGTTGTGGGTGAGAATCACATTCCTGTGGTTATGACATGTAATATTTGGTGATATAAGTGCCCTTTCACAAATACATGTGCTTTCGAAACCGCATTTCTCTCAATTTCTATCCATTTTTTCTTCCACCTTAAGGAAATTTCAAAACATTTCAGGTTCATTAAACCTGCAAGTAGAGGAAAAAATAATTGATCTTACAATATCAATATTTCATCTTCTTTAGGTCACCAGAAAAGGCTACTGAGTTCTTTATATTGGTGTAAAGTTTTCTATGTTGATATGCTCTTAATTCTGATTGTGAATATGATATCACCCTACCATACCTTCCGAGAGTTCTCCTAATGTCTAGGAACACTTCTGAATTTTGTATCTGTGCAAGTAGTACATGTGTGAGGATGGTTTGTGGTCACCTATGATAGAGTCATCAAGAGAATCAACTATAGAGTCAAATAGGACTTGGGTCTGAATTCCAGTCTCACCACTAGTTTCTGTTATTTAAAATGTGTCTCATGATTTGTGGCCAAAATTAATGAAAATAATTTACATAATGTCCCCTCACAGTGCTTGGCATATAAAAGATCATAACCAAAAGCAGTTACAATTATTTTGAAACCAACCCCTGACACACGCCCTGTATTTTTCCATTCCTTCTCTTTGGATTTTTACATTCATAACATTTACATATAATGATCACTTCTGTTTTTTTTATTAATCCTATTTGTTCTTATATTTACATTCTTGTGTTGGCTAAAATTTCACAAACAATACTCAAAAACAAGGATGATGGATAATTCTCATTTGCTTTTCTCTAAACAGAAAAGACATTTCACCACCAAATATAGCGGTGATTATTTGAGATAGATATTATTTATCATGCTTCAGTCGAAGTTTTATCAGGATGTGGTGGAATTCTAGAAAACTGCAATCATAGAAATTTTCTCCAATGATCCATTTATATTTTATATTGTATATTTTATGATACATTTCACAATTAAACATTAATTCATGGATGTTGATATAATTTTCTTAGTATATTTATACATTCAATTTGTTGATTTTTTTAATGATTGCTGGTGTGAGGATTAACCCAATCATGTTACTAAGAACAGTACCCAGCACACAGTGATTACACACAGGTTGGCTGTCGTTAATGTTAGGAATGACATGTCCAAGTGCATAACTGGGCTTGTGCACACTGTTCTGTTCCACATAGGAATGGATCTGACTTTATACCAGCTTTGAAAATAAAATAAAAACTGTCTGTATTTTAGCCTGTGCTCTATAAAACTTGTGCAGCGTGGACAGTGTCTCTTGAACAAGAGCTTGAAAGTAACAAGGTCTTGTCAAGGTCACCAGCAACATTTTAAGTAAACCAAGAACATTCCCATTCTAATCTCAATGGCAAGCTAGTATTTGGCACTGCCCACATCCTCTCCCTCTGGAACATTCCTACCCGAGTTCTCCTGAACTCACTCTGCCCTGCTCTGGCCTCCCTCTGGCCAGGGTATCTCAGCCCACTTTGAGGGCTGTTCTTTCTCTGCGTGTTTATAAATGTGCATGCCCCTCCATGCTGTTGCCAAGATATTCGACTGCCTGTACATTCTCCTGGGCAACTTAATCCGGCCCCTCTGATTCCTACACCTAGCTGCACACGGACCATGGATTCCGCTAGCCAGGCGACCAGCCAAGGAGTCAGCCTACCAGACCCGGCTGCTGGCTGGACATTCCTTCTGGGATGTGCCCTCGGCTCCTCCCACTCCAGATCTCCTGACTCACTGGTCCCAGTGAAAAGCAACATCACCCAACAGATTTCTAGCCAGAAACCTTGCGTTTATTCCCAATATCATTTGTATTTTTTTTTTAAGAAAAGCACTCATTGCCTCCCGATTTTGCATGTTTTATTGTAGATTAAATACAGGATTTGTTTACAAGTTCTAACTTCTGTCTCTCATTTTACCTTCCCTCTTCCTTGTAATCTCTGAAACGGTCATACTTCTAAACTTGATGTGCTTTTTATTCTTTTTGAGAAGAAAGTACTAAAACCTGTGGATAACTGAGTGTTACATTATCAACTGTTTATGCTAGCTAACTGCACTGCGTTTTTAAGAGGTAGCTTGTCTAATAACTGCTTTTTGGAATCTGAGCTATTTGTGAGTTAATACCTATTAGTCTTGCCTGTGTCCTATAGATAATGCTTGACTGTTTTATTTAATATATCTTAATATCACATTATTAAATATGTTTAATCATTTTTACTACTATAAATTTGTCTTTTCACAGCCTCCTTATGTTTCTAATACTGTTCTTCCCTTGTCACAGAATCCTGAGTGCAGCCTCCCCACGCTGTCCAGGGCAAGTGTGGGCACCAACCAGTACACAAGCACCGGGTTTCTGGCACCTGAATGGCACCAGCCTCATATTAAGCATTAATACCAGATTTCCCCTTCTGGGGGGAAGAGGCAGATGAAACACTTGCACTCACATTACATGTTACCCAGAAACACGTGTAAGAATAGCTGCATGCATAATTGGAATCATTCTGTAAACTTTTTTTCTACTTAGCAGAAAATGTCAGCAATTCCAGAAGCCTTTTTCTTTAACAACAAGGGTTTTTAGTGTCTGTAATATGCAATAATGGAAACAGTCATTACCACACTCAGACCATACTGAAGACTTACTGTGCACTGGGTGTCCTGCTGAGCTTTATATACACCTTAGCTCTTTTAATCCTCGCTGCAACCCGAGGCCGAGGCCGCGGCTGTATCCCTATGTAAACACGTTCTAGGTGGTAAAGATAGGATCTGGACCCTGGCTTCTCTAACGCCCAAATCCGCTCTCTCCTCTTTTCGGCTGTAGAGCTAGAGCTGTCAGCCCCACTCCTCTCCGTGCCTCCTCCTCTGATTCCAGGAAAGGGCTGCAGGCATGGAGTGTGAAGACACCAGCGTGGCCCAACTTCTCACTTCCCAAGAGTGAGAAAAGCCCCATTTGGTATCAACCAGTGAACAACAAGCAGCTGTGTGGTGCCATGGAGCAAACAGACTTGGAGACGAAATCCTCCCAATCAGTCGTTGCTTTCTCCTTGGTAAACTCTGCACTGTTTTTTTACCCCAAGTGCAGGTTTTCTTAGATGGAGAAAACTGAGAGATTATAGATGTGGGAAACTTCACAGTGCGCTGCGCACAGATGAAAGGAACACCCAGGTGAGAGTGTAACTGCTCACACTCTCCATTCCTCTTCTACCCTTGACTTTCATCTGCTCAGCCACTCAGCCAGCAGGTGCCCACCGCCGTGCACAAGGGCACAGTGGAGACCCACCCATCGGCCCCTGCCAGCCACCCTCTGCCTTGGTCTTTCTGCTGCTCACAGAGCAATTCTCAGAAACGCAGCTCTGATTCCTCCACGTGGGTGGAAGGCAGATGACAATTTCTCTTTGCAAGAACTTATCAGACATTGATTCTGCTTGTTCTCCCCCATCGAACTGAAAATCACCAGGATATAAAGGTCGTGTCTGGTTATCTTTCCTGCTAACCTCTCCCCGGCTCCTCATGCTCACCCTAAAAAGTGCAGATGATCTCAGCCACCCTGAGTGAACAATTCGATTTCAAATGGAATAAGCAGATCAGATACAATCATCACTTTTTTACATTGACAATTTTGGGCAGGTCCCTGCCACCAGGTTTCACAGGAATAAATCATAGATGGGTCATGTGTGTATCCAAATGAGAAAGAGTATGGTGAAATACATGGATGGGAAATAATCACACACACACACGCCTGTGCACATGTGGTCTCATGTAGTCGGTGCATGTTTACTTGAGGTACAAATCACAAAGTCAGAATCTAGTGACTCATCCCCAAACCATGAGAGGAAACGCCTCTCAAGCATCCAGGCATCCAGGCCAGGTTTGACAACACATCTTCTGCTTCCAAACTGGCTTCCCAACTGAACAGTTCTGCATCTTACATATTCGACTTCACTTCGACCTTGCCTCTCAGCCCCCCACCTCCCTGGGTGGTATCCTTTGGCTTTTCAGGCCTGGTGTGAGCCAAGAAAACCTCAATTAGCTAATGAGGTGCCCAAGACCAGCACCAAGACTGTCTCTAAGGACCAACCAGGTCATTAACCGCCATCATCCATGTAAATTTACAACCTTGCCTACCACATGGAGAGCGCGATATTGTGAAGTTCTGCCAACCCTTTGGCTGACAGAGACACGGAGAAATGCTGGCAGGGCAAAACCAGAATAAATTAAGAATATGCTTCAATCTATAGGCTCTGTTTATCTACGTCTTTCTTTAGTAATATAACATTAAGGTAAAAGGTCATATCCCCACTGAAATATAATTTATATTTACCCTTTATTAAATAATTATGGCATGGCATGAAGTTAAATATTACAGAAGCTAATCAAGGGGGAATTCAATAGAGAAAACTCAGACATGAGAATTTCATTTTTGCTATACATAGAATGTCTTAATCCTCCACTGGGAGTCATTCGGGTTTGCTTAAGGAGTTTAATAATACACATTTCAACTGCCACAGAATCTAAATCCCATTTGGATCAGCCTTGGAAAACTCTCATCAATACCTTGAGATTTTATAACATTTCTCCCAGAGCCTAGATCTTATGTGTCATTTCTCATTTCTATTGTGAATATAATATATGAGGTTACTTATGTATCTTGGACCCAACAAATAGATACAAACTTTAAGCAACTTGTGAAGGGTTTTTGTTTTTCAGTAAGTAGTATTTAACTAAAAATATCTGCTGGGAACCTCTCATTTAAAAAACAAAAAGCTGGCTGGTGCTCAATACTAATTTTCCCAAAGGATTGATGAGACATATAAATTCCATATCATTTTTATTTTCTTTCCTTAAGAGGTGGTACAAGGACCAGATGATGTTTATCCCAGTTTACCCGTCTATTTTTGTTTACTAAACATGTAAGAAGGCTGGCTAACGTGAGAAGCAGGCTCTGCATTAGAGTTCTGGTCAACCCTTCACAACAGAACATCAACATCGCAGGCATCGTTTATGCCCTTGATCACCATGGGGGCAAATCACAAATGCAGAGGCATCCACCCCTGGTGGGTTTTCCTTGCAGGAATTTGACAGGAGAAGAGTAAGCTGATGGAATGAGGGGAGAGCTGAGTGCTCAGTTGGGTTAGCACTCTTGATGTGTTGCTGAACCACACTGCTGATCTGGGGTTTGGCCTCGTTCTAGCTTCACTGTGGAGTCTACAGAAGTCATCGTGAGGCCACAAAGGTAAAAATGTTGAACTAGAGTGTGTTCATCTAACTGTACATTTATCTGCAGAAAATGTACACTCAGATTGGAGGGTCCCAAAGCATGCAGTCCACTAAAGGAAACAGCCTGCGGACCCAGAGGACCACACAGTTCACATGCTGGACCCCAACTTCCTTCTGGAATACAGAACATAAGCACATGGAATCTTGTACAGGTATTTTGTTCCAAAAAACAAAGCCAAAGGTGGTAGAATCTGTGTAATGTGACTTCCAGATTAACACCAGATCAGAAGATAACTTTGATGTGCCCAGAGGGAAACACAAGGACCAGAAACCCCTGGAAGTGGCCTCAGAGAGCTCCTCTCTGTTGACAGTGCAGGAAGGTACAGAAGAACCCAACTGGGGAGGACTGTGGAGGTATAGTGTAAGCGCCTCCCCTGTGCTGCCTTTAGGGTTTCTCCATTCTGCCCAGTGTCCCTAGCTCATGAGCTTCCAGCCTACATAGTGAGTCCTGCAAAGTCAGCCTTCTGTTGGACTCTGCTTTTGGTTCTCCTCTCCCTCTTCCTGATCTCAATTTCTTCCTCCTGTTATCTACTTTCTGCCTTATTCCTACTGTGCCCACAGTCAAAGGCTATACAGCCTTTATAAAGGCTATGCTTCCGATGTTTGTTTTTTAGATTTTGAAAATTTGCATATGCATCATGAGTTGTCTTGGGGATGAGACAGAAACTCATTTATGTCTCACATATGTCTAAATATATCGACTGAAGGTAACTTATGCAGCCTCTGTAGTGCACCTGAGTTTGAGGTGAGGTGTGACATTTTATAATGATAGCATCAGGTTGGTGCTCAAAAAGGTTTGAATTTTTGGAGCATTTCAGATTTCAGATTTTTGGATGAGAGATCATGCTCAATCTGCATTGAACTGGAATGTGGGTGGTTCTGAGTTAAAATGTGCCCACAGCATCTGATAGTGCAGTGGGGATTGGATTCACCCTCTCTAGGGATTCACCTTGGGTCCCGACACTGATAATGCCCCCTTTGTTCAGTTACTTAGCTTTGGTTGATTTCTTTGCAAAGATAAATGGTTGGACTAAGTGGTTGGTAAGTTGTTGCATTTTATGATTCAGGGATATTAATATCTTCCCAGTAACTTGGCTCACTAATTTAATTCATTCGACAATTCTGGGGAAGAAGGTCAAGGTTGTGTTTGTTACCTGATGCAGTTTGCCAAACACTTCTATTTGCGAGCCAATTTTTTCAAATAAAAAGTGTTCATGACCCGAGTCACTGTGTATTGCTTTGCAGCAGTGGCCTTTGCAGAGAAATAGAAGTGGGTGAGATTGTTTAACCTCAGTGACGCTGACATCTCTCTCCACGTTTGTTTCAATGGATGTAGCCGATTTTTTTTAAAAAATGAAAGAAATAAAGATCACACAAGAACACATGACGCAGAGATGGCACCTGCCTTTACAGACACGAGAACAGGAATACAAGGAGAGAACCAAGAGTGTGCAAGCGGAAGATTAGGTGGAAGCCTTTGATATTTAATCTTAAATGAAATATTAATTTAATATTTAATTATACTTTGGTTTCAAGAAAAAACTGCAGCTGCAAGACAGGTTGTTTGAAGAAGGGAGCCATATACATGGTTAAGGAGACAACTGTAAAAATTAAAGATAAATTCCAGGGGTAAATCTAAATGCCACAACGGAGCCGTTATGAATTACGGGCCTGTTCCCCGTAATACCGTGTTAGACTATTAGAGCCGAGACTGCCAGTCCATTAAGGAGCTGGGCGTCTCTGGCGAAGCAACATTTCCTACGCTGAGGCTGACTGCAGGGACCTCGTTCCTCAGACGCAGCTGTAGGAGGAGTCGGAGTCTCACAGGAGGCGTGGGGGGTGGGGGTGGGGGGTGCGCAACTTTGCAAAAGTACTGAGCACTGGGGGAGCAGCGGAGCCAACCTATTTCCTCTTTCACCGGGAACAATTGTAATCAGGCCAGGTTTTGATGTCTCAGTTGGGTGTTTTAAACAAAAAATCAGTTTCATTTTCTTCAGTGGGATTTTTCTTTTTCAGGATAATGCTACGAGGGGGAAACAAGAAGAAATGCAAAATGGATGAGCTGTTAACATTTGAAAGCTAGACCATACATCTGTGCAGGCGCGGCCTGTGGAGGGAGGCTCTCACGCAGGGACTGTCTGGCTATGATTTGGGGGGGCTGTGGGAAAATCTGGGCCTCCCAGTTCTCCTCCCAGCTACTGCCTCTTCCTGCTAATGAACTCTTCCGTTCAAACAATGAACAGCGGTATTTAATCAGCAAGTTCATTTTTTTGCTAAAGTGAAAAATAAGAAGTATGGGGTGGGGAAGTTGTGTGAGGAATTTGGCTTCCCAGATTCGCCAGGCTGGCTTGGTCTACTTCTAAATCCAACTACATACCTTGTGACATCGCTGTCTACCCCTGGGCCTGCTGGACCCTCTTGGTCTCTTCTGTTCCCTTTGTTTTTCTTTGACCCCCATCTGCCTTAGCCTTGGCCACTACCTGCAAATTCAGGTTTGCAAGCTGTCTTGCACTCCTCTGTTACTGGCAAAACCCTAATTTCTTACCTCAACTGAGGTATCAAGGGTACAAGGTGGCAGGTCCAAAGAATGCATATTTCATGGAAGAGAAGACACACAAAAAAGCCACCAACCAGCCACAAGTCAGGAAGCCAACTACTATGTATCCTCTTTCCAAATGCTTGCCTTAGTGAATTCTACTTATCTTTCTGTGTCTATACACATAATTACCTTTGCATAGGTATATGCCTTCATCTTCCCAGGAATGTACTAAAGGCGATCAAAATGTATGTTTATGTGTTTACAAGTTTATCACAAAAAGACACTTTGCTAAGAATCCCCTCAAAACACGCCCCCTACCTTCAAACACATTTACCCTATCGTTCTCGTGATTTTCTGAAGCAGTTCTGGAAGTCCTGCTACGGGTCTCTAAGCGGTGTGATGGACCAGCATGGAGAATGCTGCTGCTGCGGACCATCTAAGGGAAAGGCAGAAAACGCTGTGGTGCACCTTCTTTCTGGGACTTTCCCAAAGTCAGGAGGACCAGAAAAGGTCAATGTTTTTACCAGTTCAGGGCCTTGAGGCAGCTACAACAGTGCAACTCAAGACACCAGTGAAAAAGAACTTGTGGAACTGCTTTAGAACGTCCCAAGAACAATGAGATAAGCCTGTTCAAAGTGAGAGCAGTATTTCAAGGGAGAGTCTTGGCAATGTGTCTCTTACTGTAATAAACTTAAAAATTAAACATCCATCCTATTTTTATCCTAGTTTGCCTTTCCCCATTTTTTAAAGGTGGGAAAATGATACAGAGTAGTTACATGATTCTCCCAAAAGATGGAATGAAAACTCCAGCCTCTTGATTCAGTCACAGCTTCCCCACTGCCCAACCGCAAGGTGCAGGCTGCCTTCCACGCCAGCTCCAACGTCACTCACGTCACCAGCAACATGAAGCCTGCGCCCCCTTGCCCTCTGCAACATCAGTTATTACACATAGGAGAATCTCTGTCCTGTAGAAGGAATTCAGGGCACATTCTAGGCTCTAGGCCTAACACGTCAGCCTGAGAAACATCCCCATTTGCCATCCAGAAAACCTGGACAGAAGTGAGGTATCTTCTGAGGTCCTCTTCATGCTCACTGGCTGCTGCCTATCAGCTGTGCCCCTCCTCAAACTAACGGCCAGAAGAACAAGGCCAACCATGGTTGCCAAATGGAGCCTCAGAGGAGGTCAAACAGATGGCCTTGGTGTCGTGTCTTCTAATAAGCTGTATCGTGTCAAGGAATACAGGCCAGTCAGTGGTTAAGAGCAAAGCTTTGGAATGAGACCATTTGGACAAGACCAGGCTTGGTGACCAAGGGCAGGTGACTCCATTGGTCTGAACACAACAGGATTATAATGTTGAGATATTCATAAAAAGACCATGGAAAAGGACAGCAATTAGTAGAACTCGTAGTTAAGTCTTGCCCTATACACTCAATACACAGATGAACTACTACCTGCATTTTTCTTTACTAGTTCTGTAGTATTGTAGAACTTACAGGAAATGTCTTAATCCACAATCAAATGTGAGGCCTGGATTCTGGAAAGAGCCACAGTAGAGTACACACAGAGCTACGAGGAGTAACAACAGTAAAAAGCTGGGCATGTCCACCCTGTCCTCAACGACCTGCCCTTAGCTCACCCAATATGCTTCGTGGTGCATCCTGTGCGTGGTGATAGTGCCACGGCTCTACACACCAGCAATTCCGCCTCCAACTACGCTTACACCACCCAAAGTCAAGACAGCCAAGAAGGACCTGCACACTGACTGCTGGGGTCCCTCTGGTACGAGGGTTACTTTCCTTCACTTCCCATTCTTGGTGGAAAAGTCAGCAAGGAGAGCAGAAACGAGTTGTCCTCCTGACCAAGCCTCGGCTGGCACACACCTCTGGGCTCAGACCAGGTAGAAGCCATTGGTTTCTTCCTGATGGGTTTCACATGCCTCCCTCAATCCCACAGCAGCAAGCCGCACCTTAGCAAACTGTGATCGGAGGAAAACAGACCTGCAAAGTCACACATGTGAGGGCACTGTGTCACTCTGCAGATGCTATTTGTACTGTACTGAGCGGCAGCCACCATGGGGAGCTGATGAATGCATTTTGGCTAATTATTCCAGGTCCATCTGATAGCCTCAGGCCCATTACAGAGGCATGGCCTTGCATGCAGGAGCCATCAGCAGCTGGGCTGTGGGCCACACGTGTGCATGTTTAGGTAGGGACTGAAGGAGGAGAGGTCTGCTGGTGCCCTGCTTCCTGCATCCTGCATCCCGAGTCTTCTTCCAGAAGTCCCACTTAAAAATAACCCTACAATACTGGCTTCATGGGGAAATGGCCCAGGTACCTAGGACCTGTCCATGTGTGGACACTCTGAAGCCATCACCTCTGCAACAGCCACATGAGCAGAACTCACAACTCCCAAGTTCATTTCTTTAAAGTACAGATCCTCAGACCTTTGTCCTCCAGAAGTGCAGGCCCGGGTATGTCTGGAATCACATGGAGCAGGAGTCTTATGGTCTGCTAAACTTGGGGAAACACCTATGGGGGATAATATAACATGTCCTGGCCTTAACAGAAAAAAATGGAACTCAGAGAGGTCAGGTACCTGACGGAAGGACAAGCAAAAGACGATGACACAGCCAGTCTCTGACAGCGGCTCTCTGCCCCCACCAGGTCTCTGGGACCCCTCCTGTCCAGATGGCTCACTCTGCCCCCACTCAAGCTTTGTAAGTTTCAAGTCCTTCCTTCCTTCTGGAATCAGGATGAGTCTGCTCACCTCACCCTTGCAGCCCAGTATTTCGTCCAGGCCCAGAATGGCTCAGAGCACCACCCCTCGGTGGAGTTGGATGTGGAGTTGGAGCTGCCCCAAGCGTGTAGCCCAGTGTTCCAACCTCAGCACTCAGGAGGCCAGGCCAGCTAGAAATCCAAGAGGCCTTTGTGCATCTCCCCGTAGGGAAAAGGCCACAACTCTGGGGGCCAACCGGAGTTAGGACTCAGCTCTGGGTAGAGCGGGGTCATCCTCGGTCACCTGCGGAAGCCACAGCCTGTCCAGCCATCTGACCAAGACTGTTAACTTTCATGTCCATACCCCCCCTTCCATAGGAAAGACAGAAGAACCCCAATCCATTTCCTGTTGGGCCTGAAACCCTCTGGGTGTGACATCAGCTCTCTGTCTCCACCATCCTGACTTGCATTGGGCCCAGTGACCTCACAGTAGAAACTTTTTCTTGAGAGGGACCAGGCTAGACCATCCTATGGCACACTGGCATTTCCGGTTTCTCTACAATGGTGAAAGAACTGATTCCTGAGTCCCTGCCCTTCCTACCCCACTGACCTTCCAAGGTCTCCCAGCCAAAGGCAGCCTCCTGCAAGAAGCTTCCCTGAGCAGCCGGCTGGAGAGATCTTTGAGCCTGAGAGCTCAAGCTCACTGGTGTGTCCCGTTTCAGCATTTCAACACGTGTGCCACTAGTTTTTGTGTTATCTTTCATTCCTTTAAGTTTTAATTACGACTGTTTAATTTTATGAGAAAATAGCAGACATGTAAGCATCACAAAAAACCATGAATACCAACGTCAACAAAGCAGTGTTGCTCACACCGTGGTACAAAGGCTTCTATCCTTGGCTCTCTGTGAAACTATTCATTTTTCATAACTATAAAAATTGGCTCGTGCTAAGCGTGCTGCTCTTAAGCTTTTTAAAAGCTTGTGTTATGAGTGTCTTTCATGTAAATAAATATCCACCCATGGCATTTGTTTAATGTTTAATAAGTGTAAAGATGTTTCATTATTTAATGACTCCCCTAATGGACACCAAGGATGTTTTTAATTTTTCACTTCTATAAATAGTTCTGCACTAAACAGCCTTGGACAAATTCAATTACTTCCTGCACATACATTCCTGAAAGTAGAGTCACGGGTCAAAGGCACATGTGTCTTTGAGGCTAAAACCATCAAGCAAGTTGTTCTTCTCTAGCTATTTACCGTCCTACAGCGGTGTGTCAGGCCGTCCTCCCCTGCTAATTTTGACAATCTGGATACTTTATTCTTTGTAACTCTTTTTTTAAATAAAGATTTGATAAATTTGATAAAGAAACATTTGTGGTAATCTTGGTTGCCTTAATTTGCATTTATTTGATTATTCATGTGGTTGGAAATTTTTATATGCTTCTCACTTAACTGTATTCCTTCCTGAATTTGCTCCTGCTGTTACTTGCTAGCTTTCTATTTCTATATTTGTCTTTTTCTCAATTTGTAAGATATCTGACATTCTCTCTTTACCCACAGTGGATAAGGTAGCAGGTGACAACAGTAGGCATATAATAAATTTTTGCCTATAATCCCAGCACTCAGAAGGCTGAGGCAGGAGGATCATTGCAAGTTCAAGGCCAGCCAGGGTTACAAAGTAAACTCAAGGCCTGCCCAAGCTGCATAGCAAGACCCTGTCTCAAAAAGACCAAAAAATAAAAAATAAAATAAAATAAAATAAAATAAATTTTGGCTGAAAAGAATGAACCTCTTCATACACAGGATAACGCACCCCACTGAGCAAATATATTTCCAGCTTCTTCTTTTCCTCTTAATTTTTCACCTGGTCATTTGACATGCAAAAATTTTCTTTTCATGCAATTGTACCTTCTGCTCGATGGTCTCTGTCATAAGTAGCAAGGTGAGCAAGGCTTAAAATCATTATTTATTTTTAGATCTAGAATTCTTTGAAAGTCCTTCATTTTGTTAGAAACATTTAATCATATTTTAGCTTATGCCATGAAATTAGAAACCTAACTTTTTCATCTGACTACTTAATTAGTTGGCCCATCACACGGGTCAAACACGCTCCCCCCCATGTGATGGTGCCTCCTCACACTGATACTTGGGTATTTACACACCTGAAGTGTGCAAACACCGATTACGTTTAAATCTCTTCTGTTGCGCCACATTCCCACAGATTCCACAAGGCCCCGTGTCCTTTTAATTATCAAGACTTAAAGTAGGTTCTAACTTTACTGTGATAGGACAAGGCCTTCTCATTTTTCAAAATCAAGGTTTCCATTTTAGCACCTTCCCAGGTGAACTTTGTAAAGTTTCCCTGAACATTGTGTTAGTATTTTGATTGGCACCGCGTTCAGTTTATTCATTGATCAGCATCTTTACAATATGAAGTCTTTCGCCCTTTTTGGCCAGCTGGAAGTAGTTTGTCCTTCCTCTGAACTCCCTTAGCACTTCATACCTTCAAAAAAAAGTCACTTTCCAAATGAGACCCACCCAGTTTCTCAACTGTGAAACCTGAGTACGGTCCCCTCCCCTCCCCCGGTACCCCATCCAATCAATCATCAAGTCTCCTCAACACTGCCTCCTAAATTTCACCCACTTCTGCCTGTCCCCACCACCAGTGCTCTAGTTGGTTGCCAATGTTTCTGGCCAAGGCCACCACACTGGCCTCCAACTCACCTCTCTGCCTCCACACTGGGTTCTAAGCCATTCTTGGCACTGTGTCCAGGATGGTCTTCTAAAAGGTAAACTTTCTACAGGTACTCAAGGTACTTAGGCAAAGCTGAGAAAACAGGTATGGGTGGAGTGTGCACCTGCCTCCCTTCCAGCTTGTATCCAACTTCTCTTTAATTCATCACTTGTCTTGGTGGTGACCATCAAATATGTCACATGCCTTTGCATGTGCTGTTTCCTCTGGACTGCTCTGAGCTCTCCCTGTCATCTCAGTTAAAGACAATGCAATACCCCTCGAATACATTCTCAGCATCCTGCAGGACCCCGTTTCTGTGCTCATTCCACGTACAATTCCTTGTTCACATCAGTCTCCAGGATGATACACGAAGGATGGTAACACAAGCACTACTGATGATGGACACTTTTCGGATGTAACGTATAACTCATAACCTACCCATGTTCCACCTCGGGCGTTTCCCATGTACCAGCATGTGAGACAGGGTACTGAAGTTTTCAGCACTGTCGAGAGCAGTTTGATGTGACAGTCTTTGGAAATCACCATGGCAAGAGCATTTGCATCAAGGAAATCACTAGATGCCACAAACTAACACTTTCCTCTCTGACCCTCTTTCCCTGGAGAGCTGTCCGCTGCACCTTTACCTGCCCACCTGTTTCCACACACAGTGTCTTTCAGTTCCCTCTGCAGCTCGCCAGGCTAGGCAGCCCATCTCAGGAGAAGGGGAAAGGAACAACTGGGAAGCCAGTGAGGCTGTGAGTCCAGGCTCTCTGAAATCAGAGTATGAGGGTCCACGTTCCCATCCATCACTGGGTCATCATGTCCTGGAAGATGGCACTGTACCCGTCTGACGTGGCCCCAGTACACCTGGTACTTAGCGTGACAATGAGCATAACATGCAAGATTGGCACATATGTTCTCCATGCAAGCACCCATCATGTCTCAGCGGGCAGCAAGTCACGTCCCACCTTGACATCTCCGATGTCCACAGCTACACAGCATCCTCTTCTGCTAGGAACTGTGCTTCTATAAACTGTAGGCCACAGTCTCCTCTGTTTTGCTGGAAAGCCCTGCTTTGCTTTTAGGTGTCACTGCATTTGCGACTCTTTTACAAAGGCTTCCTCAACTTCCCCAGGTTAGTCACTCCTTGCTCAGCATCCTGCCACCCTTCTTGCATTTACGTCTCTTCTGAGACTTAGCCTGATCACCATAAACTGGAGGTAGCTCTCTCTCCTACAGCTGTCAGCTGCTAGAGAAATACTGACCTGGGGATAATTTTGAGCGCATGTTTGTTCAGTGAATATATGAACTCACAGATTTGCATCTAATTGGTCAGAGGTCCAGACAAAGTGTGGCTGTCTAGGACAGCCAAGAGTGGGACCTCTGTGCTAGAGGAAACTTGTATGTGCACACACACACACACACACACACGCAGAGGCTCCAGCGGTCCACAGTCCCACACAGAGCTGAGGTCATTCTTTATTTCCATAGAGAGTTGAGCGCTAGCTGCAACGTGTCAGTTATTACAGCCCCAGCTCCTCACAGGCCAGACCCGTCATCCATATCCACAAGGTGTCTTTGAAGCCCTAGAGAGGCCAGACGCCCTGTCTGGGGGACGGGGCTGCCTCACCTCTCCTGATTGCCTCCTGTTGCCCTGCCACCCTCTGACTCCATTTGGGTCACCCCCAGCGTCCTGCCTTGTGGGCACCAGGCCCCTTCACACTGCTTGCTCTGCAATCTTGCCATGCTTTCTGCTGAGGACGCTGCACACACACACACCCAAGTCAGGGACTCCCCAGGTCCTGCCGCAGTGACCACCAGTGAGCCAGTCAGGAAACACAGCCCCACGGAGTCTCCGGGACAGATAGGTGAGGAGGAGGTATGAGGGTACTGGAGAGGAAGGCAGAGATGGGGGACGGAATCCTGTGGCTGTCCCTTGCTGCCACTCAGGTCTCTGCTCACTCAGGTCTCTCCTCCCTGACCATCCTGCCCAAGATCCCCCCTCCTTCCCTCACTTCCCACTCCCTGAAAGTGCCGCATTCATTTCCCCACCGCCATCCATCTCTCCCTCTCGAATGTAGGCTCATTAAGATGGGGGACGTGACATCACTCACGTCCAAAACCCAGACTGGAGTCACACTGCCCTGTGGAGACACGTCATAGACACTACCTGGAATGTGTGAATGAGCTGTGTCCCTTCAGGAGGCTCAGTGGTGGGTGTTTTATCGTGACTGCAATAGACTCTTCCGCCCACAAAAATAACACCCAAGGTGCACTGATCTCAGGAGAGCAAACGCAAAGGAAAAAATGCTAAATAAATGCCCCTAAACATCACTCCCCTACCTATTTCTAATCACTCTCTAACCACTTCACCATGAGAAGGGGACTGAATTCAAATAAAAATACATTGTGTGCAACAAAACTGTACTGTAACGTGTACAAGGCCTAATGTATGTTCTTGGTCTGCCTAGTTCTTCCCTGACAGCCCCTATTTTCCTTTTCCAAATACAACATCCTACTTGGTCTCTATCCATCAGTTGTTTCTCTGACTCATTCTGTCTTTCTAGCACCAGCCCTTGCTTTTCCTAAGATAAAACCTTCACACCGCTCTCCCGTGCACAGCAATTCTTGGTGCCTTCCTTATTTCCTGCCAAAGAAAGTCCATCTGCCCTTACAAGGTTTCTGTTTTCTTCATTAAAAAAAAAATGTGGAGTTAAAATATACATTAGAAGCTCCAGCGGTGCAACTTGTTAGTGCCCAGTACTTACATAAAATATACATTAATGTAAAAAATTACCATCTGAAAAACTTCTAAGTGTCGAATGCAGTAGTGTTGAGTATATTTATATCATCCCCCAATTAATCTCCAGAATGCTTTTCATTCTGCAAAACTAGAACTCTATCTGTTCCACTGGAGTCCCTGCTCTTCCTGTATCTCACTTTCTGCCTCCGTGGATGACTCTACCAACTATCACACAAAGCTTCTAAGCGGTTGTATGGTTCCCTTCTCTCTTTCCCTCCCCACCTTGTCTGCACTAAGACATGACCAAGTTCTGTGAAGTGCTGATCTAACCTCCCGGCCTCCCACACAGGTACACCCCACAGCTGCCGGTGCTTAGGAGATTCCCAGAGTCACGATATTCCTCGCCCTCTCCTCTGTCCATCCACATCCTCCCCATCCATAAACTTAGTCAATTTCTACCTCCTCCTCGGCACCCCACGCCCCTTCTCTACCCACACTAAACTCTCTTCTTCTGAAACTCACAGTCAATCCACTGGAAACATCAGGCATTTTAATTTTCCAAATTCTCCAGCTGCCCTGTGCAATATACCACTCTCTGGGTCCAAAGTTTGTAAACTTCCAACAGTGAAAGGACCGTGTTTTATGCATCACCTGTATCTCCCCATCTAGAAAAAGCAATAGCTACAAAGTAGAAACTCAATAAACACTGGAAAAATAGATGGGTTTTAATTTTCATAAAGTTATAAAAAACTTTGTGCCTCTTTACAACAAAATGGGGCCACTTCCTTGAGTCACGTTCAAGAAAAATCCATTGATAGCCAACAACTTTGACTGCTTGGGTCTGATTGCTTGGATAAGAGACTGTTCCTGTGTGTTTCCAACAGAGCTGAATTTGTAAGGGTGTTATTGTTGAAATGAGCCGTCATGCCTATCTTCCTTCCAGACCAGGAAGAAGTCGCTGAAGTAAAATACAAACCTAGAATTGAGTTTACATTTCCCCGTTCAATGTTTGTCATGCAGTTCAGTTCTTCACACTACCAGGAAGACCTTAAAACTTGGATGAGTACAAAGCAAAAAGACTGAGAAGCAGAGCAAAGCGCTGCTTTTTACCTACCTGTGTAGATGAACCTTCCTGGAGCCCCTTTGCAGAACTGTTTGGATTTGTAAGATAGTGTCACCTCCACTACTCCGGGGATGTGTCGCGGAGGAGTCTGCACTCTGATGGCGTGAGGGGTTATGAGCTGAGGAATGAACAGGTGGGGAGATGAAACACCTATTAGACGGGCCTTCACCAAGGACACAGGGCACGGCCTCGTGTACACATTTGACAATTCCCAAGCCCAACTCAGCATTGTGACTTACCTTTTAGTGATGTGTTCTGCTATTTCTCTGATTACAAAAGTAGAATATATTCAATTCAGAAAATTGTGTAGTGATAGAAATATGGAAAGAAAAAAAATATGGCATAACCCAGGGATAAACAATGTTAATATCTTGGGTCTTTCCAGCACGTTTCTGTTCACATGTACCACGGAATTAGAGCCTGCCTATGCATAATTCTGCTGTCGGAATTTTTTTTCTATCATAGGACAAATGTAACCCTTCTTCAGCATCATTACATTGTTTTTCTTTTTTTATTTAAAAAAGAGAAAAGTCAGAAAAGAACAAAAAGCAAAAGGCATAAACAACAACAACAAACTCAAAACAATGCAAATATAGGTTTTCACAACAGAATGAAAAAAATTTAACAATGGTTGTTATATTGCATATTTTTCTTTTCTTCTTTTTTCAAAGAAATGAAAATTAAAGAGAATAGAAAAGCAGAAAAGGGTAGAACAATACTGAGTTCAAGGCATTCAAAAGAAAAATAAATTCTCATCATAGAATCACTAGTTGATACATTACTTGTCGTCTCAAAAAATAGTTGCCAAATTTACAAAATCGAAGCATAAATAGTGACTAGACACTCAAACATTGACAATGAAAATCCTTCTGTTCAATGTTCCAACAGAAATTCAGTAATATGGTCAACTATCTTACACACTATACATTTCATTATACTCTTTAGAGCACTTTCCTTCCCTTTCACTTTCACAGTATCTATCATACCCTTTGGCTCCCAGTATTGGTTAGTTTTTGTTATTTTTTATACTACAGAGATAATGTGATAATTACTCATATGAGTCCTGTTTATTTCACTAATGAGGATATTTTCAAGTTGGCTCCATTTACCTATAACGGCCACAAGACCATCATTTTTATGGCTGAGCAGTATTCCATTGTATAAAAATACCACATTTTTTTCATCCACTCTGCAGTTGATAGGCATTTTGGTTGTTTCCAAGATTTAGCTATCACAAATTGTGCTGCTATAAACATAGGTGCACATCATTACATTTTTTTCAAAACATAATTTCACTATCTTTTTGGTGTAGCATTCTTAAATAACCTCATACCTAAACTTTTTCTAATTTTTCACAACTTTCTATACTATCATCGAGAATATTTGTCTTCTTGACTTCTGCGTCTTCTTATCCTTGGTGCCTGGCCCACAGCAGGTGCTTGGTATGGTGTGTTTACACCACTTGTCCTTTGGGAATTAGATACTGTTTTCTTCAGAACAAAACAGTCTTTGGACCAAAGGACATCGGGCAGGCAAATCGCCTTGGCTTACCTCGCTCCATACAAGCATGGTGCCAAACACCACTTGGAGACCATCGAAGAAGTTGTCACCAATGATGATGACCATGGCCCCGCCTGTGGTCCAGCCCTCACTGGGGCTAATGGCTTTGATGCAGGGGGTGGCTGCAGAGATGGGGAAGGAATAGTCAGCTCTTTCCTTTACTGGTAGAAATTTGGAGTTTGGGGAATGGGCCCTCCTGGAAAGCTGTGGGTCATTCTAATAAGTTCAAGTTGAGTTCTGTTGACTTGCCATCCTTCCCTAATTGGTTGTTGACTTTTTTTAGCCATGTCATTAAAGCCTAATGAACTGACCATTAGGTACGAAAAACTGAAACACTTAGCTAATTGTGCAAAGGGTGTTTTCAAAACTCTGTTGGTTCTGCCCATATTTTTATAAGTTGATCACACTAGAAAAGTGTAAATCCCTTTTCTCTCCCCACCTCCTCTGCTCCAAGATGTTAAGATTTACAAGGCCTGGTAATGTGGCAGGGAGAGAAGGACAAAGAAAAATCTATCATAGTCAAAGTTGGGTTTTTTTTCTGTTGTTGTTGTTTTTCTGTAGCTCTATGGAAGAACAATTTCTAACTCCTGTCCTGACCTTCTAGGAAGGATTTTCCTCCCTTCTTCCACATGTTTGAGGCCTCTGGACTTTATACCCCAACAGGAACCCAATATGGTTTTCAGGCCATAACTAAAGTCAATCCATCACTCCATTTCCAAAGTCGACAGGGTCAAAGGTGGAGGAGAACTTTGGCAGGACTCCAAAAACACGAGCCCCCTTTGAACAGCCAGTCAATCACATCCAATCAGTCAGAAGAAACTCGAGGGGCTCCCAGCTCTGAACTCCGGGATTTTCTTCTCCCCTTTCAATGCCCACTGTGGGAGAATTAACACCACTCCAAATTCTTTACTGATTCAATCATTTTCTTTCAGTTCATTAATTCCTATTTAAAATGATATGGGATCTATTTTAAGGGCCAAGCCGGGGTGGGGCCTAGCGGGCACAATATGGCACAACATCACACTCCAGTGCAGTGCTAGCCTATCACGGCCTTCGGTTTGTCTAAGGTCTCCCAAGAGAGCAGAAAGAAAGCGAACAAAGGAGATGGGCTTCAGTTAGGTTTGTCAATTATGTTCATCGATAGGCTTTAATTTTTTGGACAACTTGAAGTTTCGCAGTTACCAGTATTTCTAATTACTTTAATGCACTTGGAAAACTACCCAGAGCAGCCCACGAGTTCTTCTTGTCCAAGCAAACAAAAATCAATTAGTGTCAGTTTCATTCCGCACACTGTTTTGTTTTGCCCGCAATCTGTTTAAGAACACAGCTGACACTTATTCATACATGTCTGGCACTGTAAGGGTCCTGTTTAACTAAGATGTCATAGGCCTACATTTGCCTGAAATGCTCGCACAGCAAAAAGCAAAACACAGAGCAGAATGGGAGAGACTGGGAAGGCGGGGTGCAGAGAGCAGGAGCTCCTGGCTGTGAGCTGAGCGGGGTTTGCGATGCCGCAGGCTGCAGCCCACGTGTACAACGGCGCTTACAAACCCATGTGGCTTTATGTACTTTCTTCACTTGAACTTTGAGACATAAATTTGAAATTCTAGCAAGGAGATGGAGACAGAACTTCACTCATCTACCGTGCCCAGCCCGGACAGCCCTACCTTCTGACGGGTCGAGCCTTCTCGCCCTCCGCCCGTGCTTGGAGTTGTTATGAACAAACATGTTGTCGGAGACAGCCAGCACGTGCCCATCCACGTTCACGGTAGTTGACAACACAACCTGCGTGTTTAAGGCGCGAGAGTGGGAGCAGGGAGTTAGTTTCACAGGAAGTAATAAACACACTGGAATCCTCTTTGTCACTCTCGCATGTGACGAATGGGAGACAGGACAGAACTTGGGAATGGGTCATGAGTTTAGCAATTCAGCAAACTCTCCTCCTCTTGTAAGGACAGAAGAATCTAATAGGAAGAGGCAGCCCTCGGTCCATGTGCTGTCACATCTTTGTGTGTAAACTCTGCCCCTGTCACAAAGTGGGGGGAAAGGGGCCTCCACCTGCTGGCTCCAGAAACCAAGTTCTCCACCAAATGACTGGACTGTCATTCCCGACGGAGTCCTGGGCTGCAGTCCTAAAGTGCTGACCTGACCACGCACAATCTGGGGACTCAGATGCAATCAAGGTCACTGGAAGGTCGAGCCCCAAGCTCAGGAACTGATTCTTTCATTTTGAACGTGTCCTGACCTCACACTGGGCATCTGGATGCTGGGGTGTCCCCACCCAATAGGGAACAGTGGCAAAGAGGCTCAGACTAATGAGGAAAAGATAAGGTTCCTGGAATTCAGTGTTGCAAACATGGACATTTAGTAAGTATCTCACTGGATGATAGGGAGGAGGTGGGTGTGGAATCCTGGACGAGCAAAGATTTGTAGTCAGAACTGAATCCAAGTTCCAGGCCGCTGCTTCCTAACACAAAACCGTGGACAAATTACTGAACCTTTTCAGATCTCAGTTTTTCTTATCTGAAAATATAAACACTGCTCCCTATCACACAGGGCTGACTGAGATAAAATGAGGACACACTGAGATAATACTTGTCACACATTCTGGAGAGTGCGTGGTCGGTTACGATGCATTCTGTGCTGTCTGCCTCCCCGCTCCCTTGTTGGACCAGTCAGTAAGACAGAGGGGATTTTCCCATTGTCAAAGCCCTGGAGAAGGTTCCAGAAAGGAAGACGGGCCAGGTAGTGGCACTTATGTGGCATGGCCCTTACCCTTGGAGTACTTTGTACATGAAAGCAGCAAACAGAACTGTATCAAAATTGAGTTCTGCCATGTGTGCTGAGTGCAGGGCATGAGAGAAGTTCAGGAGGGAGAAGTCAGCAAAGGGGACTGCAGGGATCCCACCTACCATGGACAGACCGGACCCCAAAAAGTCAGCTCCCCACTCGGGAGCGTACTTCTCAGCTCAAGTCACTTATGCATGGTGACATTGTCTTTAAGAAAAAATCGTATGCACAGGTACAGACCTTTCGAGGAAGGACACTGAGTAGGTACATAAAGAAGAACCAGGTTCTACAAGAACTCTTCCTGCCTCTGCCCCAAATGTAATTTGCTGACATTCTGTTTGTCATTGTTCGGTCACACCATATTGAAATGAAGGAGGAGAGAAAAGGACTCGATCCTGCCTTAATGAATTCCTAGCATCCATCACCTGGCCTCAAGAACTTCTGAACTATTATTGATCTCATTTCATCTACATCGCTGTCCATTCCTCGCCTCTTCTATATAAAGATGATCATTGTCATAGGTTTGGGAGGGTTTTTGCGTGTGCAATATACACCGCTCTCCTGATGTAGAATGGCATATCCCTCAGAAAGTTTTTCGTGTGCCTTCCTGCAAAGCAACACTTTTCAAGGCACCTTCCCCACCCCCAGCCAAGGACCATTCATTCTACACAGCATCTTTTAACATTTTAAAAATATTTGTAATGTCATAGGTCGGAGAGAATCCCTAAGACCCATGAGTCCACAAATCACTCCACGGGCATGATGTAGCATATATGAAATTTTACTTGGACATAAGTGGGTTTCAATCATTCAACTCAACAGGTATGTGCTGAGTTTCTACTACATGTCAGGTATTATGACAGGGCCTGGGAATTCAAAGAACAAACTTAAAGGAAGCTCAGTTGTCATTCAGAAAATTATCACCCATATAATTGCTCACAATTCAAGGGATGCAGCCTGTCTGGCTCAGGGTCTGTTTTCAATTGCGTCCATGTTAACATGTTAGCGTCTGTGAAAAGTCCTAGATAGTTCCTATCAGGCAGTGGCAAGCATAAAACAGAGCCATCCATCACTCCCAGCAAGCGTACCAAGGTGCGAGCTCTGATCAGAGCGATCGTAGCAAGGCACAAGATCATGTCACAGGCAAAGGGAGAGACTGGGCCGTGGAGACACAGGGTTACAGTGAACATGGCTGTTAAAACCATCACCTGTGAACACGCTTGCTCTCCCACAGTAACAGGATAAAGGGGGGAAGAAGAGGCATCACGATTATGTGTGGGAACGGACCTGGCTGCTGTCTCTGGGAAACAAGACAAAACAAAAATTCCAAAGGGCCTTTGGTGTCGGGCGTTCGTGTTAACATGCTGGCCTGGGCCAGTGGGGAAGGAGGCAACGAGGGGAGCCCCAGGTCGGTCCAAGGGTTAGGTGAATGTGAGGCACCTTCTCTGCGAGGCCACTCTAATTCATTCCACAAGCTTCTTGTCATGCTGTCTGCTAATGCTCCCCATGCCTTCCTGCCACAAAATATGGGGCTCTCTCGAGCCAGCGGATTTCATCATTGTCCATTTGGGTGGAGTGAGACTTAGTTCCAAAGTGAACATTTCCCGAATGACATACCCTGGTGGCTCAGATGCACTTCATTATTTTCTATTAACAATGGAAATAAATTTTAATCTCTTGCTGGCTAGCACTGGCCTCTCACGACAGCAAGGGAATTAACCTGAATTATTTCAGTGTCTGCAAAATTTATTACAAGATTTTAAATTATGTCCAAATGTATGTGCGGCACATGTGTGTATACGCACATACAAGTTTTAGTTCGAGTTCTAGTTTTTCGTATTCCAAGTATCTCAGGCTATGAAGTACCTAAGAGCCTGCCAATTAAGCTGAATTTGCAAAACGGAATGGTTTTAATTCACAAGCCCCACCACACAGAATCAGACATGCTGGGCTGTCGTTCCAGGATGTGGAAATGCTTACTGAGATAGTGACTTCTAGATTCACTTTCTCTACTATGGAAGAATCAGCTACGTTAGTTATAGAGGTGAAGATACATGTCGTCCAGACAAAGCTTTGAATTTAACTTCCTTCACTGTTTTCTGATGAATGATGACAACACCGATATTATTCTATTCAGAGAAGTTAAAATTACTGAATGTTTTAAAACTAAAGGAAGTGAATGTGCATTCCAACATCATCTCACTCCCAGGCCTTCCCCTTCCACAAGCCAACTTCTTTCCCCTAGTGAGTATTTCCTGGGTCATGAAGGCTGACCCTTTCCATCTGGAATCAATCAGTCAACCCCTGACAACTTCCTGAAACACCTCACTCCATTTCCTGTTCTCTCCCCCTTCTTGCTTTCCCCCTGGTTTGCTTCACTCTTCAAAACTGCAGGCCACAGCAGCTTAATGTTAGAGGGTCAGGCACAG
This sequence comes from Dolichotis patagonum, assembly GCA_004027295.1. Taxonomy (NCBI): domain Eukaryota; kingdom Metazoa; phylum Chordata; class Mammalia; order Rodentia; family Caviidae; genus Dolichotis; species Dolichotis patagonum. The sequence goes on along the minus strand of PVJX010000445.1, from coordinate 166,845 downwards.
TTAGACTCCAAAACACTACACAAGGACACCTTTGACCTTCAAAAATCTTTACATCTTAGCTAAACAAATCAAGGTCAACATTTCTTACCATTACCTTGTTAACTATTTGTATGTATCTTTACCAATGGTCCTCTGGTCATGTAACCATCAATACCACTTGCTCTCCTAAGATCATAAACTGACCTGCTTAAAAAGGAGCAAATTTAGTATGGATTAAAGGTGCCACTTGGAGGTACCTGCAACTAAAAATCGCCCGCATTATAACAAACATATGGGGAGGATTCCATACAAAAGGACTTCTATGCCTTGTCAGTGTCTCCTGTCACCTAAACCTGATACCTCGTCTTTTCTGAAGCTGTCAGACACTCTTGGCATTGCCATTCTGCTGGCACAGTCTGAAAGAATGCCAATTAGGAATACAGATGTCCATAATTTGTGAGGGATGGACCCTGGGTTTCGCTGCTGACACCAGTGACAACTTTCATTTATTTCTCATAGTTGATATATCTGTATTGCAGCTCAGAACTCCAAGAGCAAACCCTGCAGATCTCAGTACTAAGTCACCGTAGGTGACAGCGCTCCTCAATGGATACCTTTGGATTCCACGCAAAAGCGATGAGCAATTCATTCACCGTGAGAGACCTTTAAGACAAGTTTCCAAGAAAAAGGCGTCAGGGTCAACTGAAATTGCTTGCATTCTTAAAAGTGAAAGTGGTCTTTACCAGTCCTTGTTTCCTTTTGCTTATGGTCTCTAATTGTTGATGAAGCCAGCTCAATAACTACAGATCAAGTGGGGAGTGACCAGGATAAGTCTCGTTCTGAGTCATTTAACTATAAGGCAGTGTTGGCAGAAACAGAAACTCACATGAAACATTTGCAGCGCCACTTAAAAAGTAATAGAAATATTTGGAAAACATCATTTCTAAGTATGTCAATGGTCGGCTAAAAGTACTCACGAAAACTGATTGGCTTTCTCAAATTCTGTTTTTCATTACCCAAAAGTTCTCCCACATCTCTCACCCTAATAATTTATACAAAGCAGGAGCTGAGTTGTAAAGAGCTCTTTCCTGCTCATAAAAAGCCACTGTGGGAGGGACCCTTAGGTGGACACATGCATTAATCTGCCCATACAGTTAATTTTCCAATCGTGCAGTGGTTTGGTGTTTCTGGTGGGGTTTTGTTTGTTTGTTTGTTTTTGTTTTTTGTAACAGAATGATGGAATATGGCAGGAAACTCTTACTGAACTAACCTATGCCCATCCCCGGGTAAGGTTTATATCCAACACTGGGATGTCTTTGAGTTTTTGTAACACCACATTTGTGTGGTTGGTTTTCTTTATCCTTCTCCAACTTCTAACCGTAGGATTTAGTTGAGTTACATAGCCAGAGGAACGGCCAGCTCACTCCCTGCTTCCTGTCAGCTCATACCCAGGTGCCCCTACAAAAACCCCAAGTCTCACACACGGAGGGTAGCAGAAGCAGTCAGCATGAAAACCTTGGGGATGACTAACTGCTAAGTGATCTTCTCTTTGAAACAGACAGTTCCATTGTCTGCAGTCAGTAGGGAATAATTACATTGGTCAGAAGTCTTCAGACTGGTCTAATCCGTACAGGTTAGAGTCCTTGCTCTGAAATCACACCAAATTCTCCCATTAGTCTAACACAGGCTCCTGCCATTGCAGGGAGGGTCATACAGTACCAAGCTCAATGTGGGGCCTCGCTAACGCTATGACGCATGGCGTTTACGGCACTCTCAACGTGGAAGACTCTCTGATACCACACTTATGAACATGCATACACTCAGCTAAATAAAATGGTCTCGAAAATTCTTGTTATTTTGCCAAGGGTGGAAAAAAATCTTTATGACATTTTACATCTGGAAATGGAATTAAATTCATGATGTACTTTTCCTTTATAACCATTCAGTTGCTATATATGTTATTTCAGCTTTCCCAAAGCATAACTGTTATGTGGGGTTTTATTTTCCACCTGTGAGAGGAGAAAAGAGACACTGAGACCATTAAAATGATGGAGAAAATCACGACAGACTTCTGACCATGGTGGGCAACCTAGTGAGAAGAGGGACAACTGGTTTTTTCAATGCACTGGCTGATTCTCCTAACTGAAGGGAATCTAATGATACAGTGGTATCAAATCCTCCATTAATTCAACTTAGCTAACAACAAACAAATTGCCTATTGCAATTTGTTCCTCCCTACCACTTTATTCATACATCATATTTTTGAACCCGGTTTAAAAACTAGGTTTTGTTGTTGTTGTTGTTAATGGATTCCAAAGTCTCCAAAATACCTTTAAACGCATACCCTACAAGCATGGATTTTTGTCACTTAAAGAAAAAAATTCCAGAATTCTTAGCGATCATGGATCGTGGTTGTTTCACATTCTGTACAGCTAAACTTTCTGTTCAGTTAAGTGTCAAGTCCCAAATAGGAGAATACAAAATAGGTCGTCACAAAGACAGATTCTGGGCTTTCTGGGACCAGTCACACTAAGAGAGGAGGTGAGCATGGTGTAAGTGGTACAACTCGTGGGAAGATATTTTCTTAAGTAACTAGATAATGCTAAGTGTCAATGAGTCATTGAATATCCCCCCGCCCCGCTGTGATATCGAGGACTGAACATGAGCAGGCACTGAGCTATATTCCCTGCCCTTTTCAAAAATCTCGATTTTAATTTTGAGAAAGACTCTTGCTAAGTCTCTATGTTGCTCAGGCTGGACTAGAATTTGTAATGCTCCTGCCCCAGCTTCCCAGAGCATTGGGATTACAGCCATGCACCATCCCTCCCCATCGTCACTGGGTATTTCAGAGTCTCCCAGGCACTGTGCTACACTCACTGGAGGCTTACGGAACACAATGTCACTGCCAGGAGCAGCTCGCCATGGAGCTGATGAAGCAGAACAAAATACCGGACGTAATCAGAAAATATTCCTGTTCAGTACTAGATCACTAAGCTATGTGACCTATACCCTAGGGGCCCAAAGATGAGAGGAGTCAACCAGAATGGAAAGTGGTAACAGACATTGTCATCAAGAAACCAACTTTCTTTTGGTTTCTTGGGGATTTAGCTCAGTAGCATAAGCACCTGGGGATTTAGCTCAGGAGCATAAGCACCTGCCTTGCAAGCGCACGGTCGTGAGTTCAATCCACGGTACCGATAAAACAAAATTTTAAAAACAAAACAAACAAAAAAAGAAACCAAATGCTGACATGGGCCTTGAAGAATTGAAAAAATTGAGTTACACAACTTGAAGTGACAGAGAGGGTCATTCTGGTACATTTTAAAAGAAATTACAGTCAACACAACCCTGAGTTATATGCCTAAGAACTTTCTGCAGTACATTTTGGCAAATACAGCTTTAGGCTGAACCTGCTACAACTTGCTTTTGAAAATCCAGTTGGAGGCGGGCATGGTGGCACACATCTGTAATCCTAGCACTAGGGAGGCTGAAGCAGGTGGATCACTGCAAGTTCAAGACCAGCCTGAGCTTCAAAACGATTTCAAGGCCAGCCCAAACTGCATAGTGAGACCTTGTCTCAAAAAGACAAAAAAAAAAAAATGGAGTGACATTTTCTAAAATATATATATATATATAAAATATATATCTTATATATATTATATATATGGAGTGATGTTTTCTAAATCAGCTTTTCAAGGCACTGGGGAAGCCTGACCCTCATTCATCTGCTTCACCACTCTGAATCTTCCTTCTGCTCAGAGGTCAGAGACACTGGCCTCTCCCTCATTTCCTTCCACTGGGCCCACTGCTTTTCCTACCTAAACTCTATGCCAAAAGGGATGCTACAGGTAAGGGCAGTATTTCACCAGCAAAACTTGAGGAGCCCCAGAGGATCCATATAATACATCAGATGCCACCAGGCTCCACCAGGCTGTTCCACCAAACTCCTCCATGAGGACCTCGGGAATCATCTGCTGCCCTCAGAAATCAGAAGCACACCGGCCCAGGAGCAGCTCAGCAATCTAAGCAAACTCTGCCTTCCCACAGTTCTTCATCTGACTGCTTTGCAGTGGGTTCAGGGGCACAGGTTGAATGCCAAGTTTGAGCACCCTAGAAATATTTGAGCATTTCAGCCCTGCCTCCACATAACTGACATTTGCATATCCTTTCCTAAAAATCATTTAGGCAACTACCTGTTTTCCTGACTCTCCTTTGCTCTCATAAAAAGACTCAAAACACATTTTCTATGTGAGCCTGTCCAAATCTGTGTCACTCTGGTTCCTGTCCCCATTTGAGACACCGGAAGTCCGGATGGAAAGGCAGAAGGTTTTATCATCAGAGCAAAGCTTGAAGGAGCCTCAGACAGCCCTCAGCCGGAGGGGTTTGGTTCTGACTCCAAGCAGATAATTACTGTTTCTTAACTTGGACGATCTGCTTTGTTTCACCACCAGATAATGGACTCACCTGTTGATCAGAGAGGTCATAAGTCAAGGGGTTTTCATTACTTGCTTTAAACGAGCTGCTCAGTAGCACAGCAACTCTGTAGCAGCGGGCGAGATCGCGCAGCGGCTGCGGCAGCTCTCCACCCGAGAGACTGGAACTGAAGAAACCTGCAGGCAGCTGGTGCTGTATTAAATTTTTACCATTTGGAGTTAATTTAAACTCTCGCTTCCCTCTCCAGTGGTGTGAGAGAAACATTCAGAGGTTTTTATTTAAGGAGAATAGATGGTGGTGCCATTAAAAGTTTTATATAAGAGCTGGGGGTTTAAAAAAATCATAAGGGGTTGCTGGATGGATCTTGGCCCCATGCCAAGACATGAGTAGCTGTGCCCTTTGCCCCCGCATAGCTTAGTAAAACAGACTCGTGGCGAACGCCCAGCTGTGGGGACGAGGTGTCTCTGTCATAGACATTAATTTCCCCATCGTTCTTGCGCAGTTGTGGCACGGCGCGTTGCAAGAACAGGCGTGAGGCCTGTCATGTGGTCCAATGCCCCCTGGATGTCAGCCAGTCAGTCCCCACCCGGGCAGATCTGTGTCCTTGGTTCCCTTCTGTCCTCCCTTCGGGTCCTCTCACTTTCTCAGAACTCCAGGAGCCCTGCAGGCCTGTTCTCATCAGGCACCAGTGTTGCCTCTCCGCTGCCCTGCACCCCCGCAAACTGCTCCACTGCCAATTCATCCTGGGTGTGTGGGCAGCTCGTGACTGACCAAGCATCGCTGTCTCTCGCCACCTGGCCCAGAAATGCCTCCCTGCACTAAAACACTGGATCCTTCCACCCTACTGCTATCTTCTCTCTTGAGGCCAAGGGTGGCAGGACCTTTGCAAGGTCCTGCCCAACCCAGCTTTCTGTCCAAATTAAAAAGTGAAAAAGGGAGTCGCTTAAAGGGTGAATTTGAGACATCACAGCCTTTCTCAGGAAAGCTCACTAAATAGTGGTAAGAATTTTTACCCCAATTTCCAGCAAGCTCTACATTGGAATGAAAGGTCCCATTAAAAATGATTAAGGGGCCGGACATGGGTTCCGGTTAACAATGACAGACTGACCTAATACACGAGCTGGAGCTGCCCAAGGGACAGAAAACAGCTCAGCCCTCTGCAGTGGTCATGGCTTCTCTCATCAGTCCTCTTTGGGCAGCAGATAAAACCTTGCTATCAGGATCCTGATGACCCTGAGCAGAAGTAAATGATCAGCTGACCCTGCAGAGGACGACCTGGTGAAGACTATTTGGAAGAGCAGCCACACGCGCTGTTATTATCACAGGTGTGTCATTTCCCTCCGCATCATCCACAGCTGATCACACTGCTGAGTTCTGACAGGTACCTCCAGGACCCTACGTGGGGCCTGCTGTCTCCACGCCAGTCTTTGAGGACCCCAGAAGGGCAGGCCTCTGCCGTGCATATCACTCACTCATTCCGTTTGCTCTCCCTCCTCTTCCGCCCACAGAGCCTTCTGAGTAACACCCCTGGCGGGTGGACCCCTGGGCGGGTGGATCCCCAAGACGGGAGCAGACCCAGCCCCTACCTATGACATTGAGGGAGCCACCAGGAGCCCAAAGCCGCTGTGAACTGTCACTGTTTCTCAAAACTGGAATGTGAAACGGGAAAGACATTGTGCCTGACTTCCTTTCGCTGGCTTCATTTGCATCTGGAGTTTATGACTCCCTTCTCTCCACCCCTACAGCAGAGAAATAAAGAATGGGGTTCCTTATGACTTAGCGGGCTGCTCTGCTTACCCTGAATATAAATATCTTTTCCTTTCCTTCACAGAGCTGTTAATCTCAGTGTTTCCTCTCATTGTTCCATTTCAAGCAAAGTGATTATTCTACATGGGTGATCATCGATTAGACACTTTGGGGGTCCTGGGAATCTTAACTTTTCCTTCCCTTTTTCTTTTTTCTCTCTTAAATATTCATTTAATAATTCACTGAGCCCTAGAGAGTGCCTGACATTGTGTTAGGCATTGGAGACTAATACAGAAATAAACAAAACCCCCGTTATCCTCAAGCAGCATGTAGTTTCTTGAAGAGACAAACAACAATTTCCAGATAATGTGACAAGTGGCAGAGCAAAGTCCCTGGAGAATGGTGTATAGGCACAAACAAAGAAGCCAACAGTTTTGCTGGGAGTCAAAAAATGCCTCCCCTGGGAGGAGGCAGGCAGGTGTGGTCTTGAAGCACAAGGAGTCGCAACTTAAAGTGGGGGAAGGGGCCTCGGGCAGAGGGCAAACATGTGGAAGGCTCCGAGAGGGAACAGAAATCAGCAGAGACCCATGGAGGCTTCCAGGATGGGCGTAACAGAAGAATTGCCTGGTTTGAGATACTGCAAGGGTCTTATCAACTGTATCTTTTAAAATCTGAGCTTTGTGTCCCTAGCCAATAGACATATTTGTGCAAAGTTTTAAAAGATACCTTGGCATTAGCTGAGGATGCATTAGACAAGGAAGGAGCAGAAGTGCCCCTCGTAATTGTTCAGCAGGGAGAGACAGATTTAACGGATACTTGGGAGGAGGAAGAGACACTTTAACAATGAAAGAAGAGGAAAGGAATCAGGGAGTAAATATTGAGTTCCGTTTTGAATATGTGCTCATTATTTATCCAAGGGAAGATGCCAGGAGGGAGGCAGAGCTGTATGCATGCAGGTCCAGAAGTCTGGGTATGGATCCAGGAATCATCTGGGAACAGATGGCATCTGAAGACCAGAGAGCTGGTGAGAGATCAGGCGAAGGGGCAAGTGGGCGGATTTCCATCGTGAAGGGGTAACTTACACTGAGGATGTCCATTGGCTGTTGGAGGGATGTCATGTCTTTAGATAGGGGCCAACAGAATCCTAACATGTTTTCAAAGGTCTGGGGAATCTCTTAAACATTAAAACTTTAAGTGTAGTTTCTTGTTGGGAAAAGACTATAAAAAGGAATTTAGATCCCCAAAACAGGTTAAGACTCATTACACACACACACACACACACACACACACACAAATGTAATATATGATCCAATATAATATAATTCTACAATACTTAGAATCCAAACAGAATTAGGGATCAGTTCAGGCTTCAGACTATGCTTTACATAATTATTTTGGTTTTATTTGACCATTTTTTGGAAAAAGAATTCAGGTTTCACCACTGTTTGTGGGATAGGGAAAAGATAAGGGTGACAAAGAAGGGTTTATGTGGTTGGGCTCATGATTTTTTGAAACATTTGTATTTCTGTTCGATTTAAATCAAATCCTCACAACATAATTCTTCATAGTAAGCATATATCTAGTCACATAATAAAAGAGGTGAACTGAAGAAATTGTCTGCATGTTTAACAGTGACTACTACGCTCATGGTTCTGAGTGAGATACATATTCCAGAAATTTCTAGAAGTTACTGTCCCTTCAGATCCCTCTCATCACTGCCATGATAACCCACTGTCTCTGGCTTGGTTCATACTTGAACTTGAATCTAAGTTTCTTAATCCATCATATGGCAAATAGTCACTCTTTTACATCATGATTAGCTTTCACCACCAGAAAGAGCTTTCAAGAAAGGTTACAAAAATGGAACCTGAGTACCACATGAAAATTGCCAATTCTTTTGTACATCAAAGAGCACTATCAACAAATGAAAGATAACCTGTGGAATGGGAGAAGATATTTGGAAGTCACCTAGCTCATAAAGGCCCAGTATCCTGAATATATAAAGAACTCTTGAAACTCCAAAAACAACAACAAAAAGATAAACAATCCAGTATAAAAATAAGTAAAGAATTCAAATGGACATTACTCCAAAGAATATATATAATATATATATGTGCAATAAGTACATGAAAAGATGTTTAGCACTGTTAGTAATTAGGGATAAACAAGTCAGTACCACAATTACATGCTGCTTCACCCCATCAGACGGCTAAATTTTCTTTTTCTGAAACAGAAAATCGTAAGTGTTAGCACGGAGTTAAAAAAGTTGGTGCCTTCACACATGACTGTGAGAACAGAAAGTGCTACAGCCACTGTGAAAAACAATTTGGCAGTCCTGGGGAGCAGCAGAGCTGCAGCTGAGCCAGAGGTGAGCCATGTGAACAAGTTGCTGAGACTGGAGCAAGGCCAGTCCAGCAGGTGTCTGGCCTTGGAGTTCCTCCCTGTTAACTATAGCACAGAGAGCTCTGAGAAAGTTTCACTTTCTGTGTTCTCAGCAAAACGCTGAGACCTGGCACTTTTGACTCTGTCTTGTGTGTCTCCTCCTTTTACTGTGTATAAATAAAGATACAGAGTGTGGGGCTGGGGATTTAGCTCAGTGACCTAAGCACCTGCCTTGCAAGCGCGTGGTCGTGAGTTCGATCCCTGGTACCAATAAAAATAAATAAATAAAAACAGAGTATGCTGGGCTCCATCAGAGAAGTCAGGTCCCACCCAGTGCCTTCCTTTTAGTACGTGTCTAGTTTTTTCTTAATCTCCCATCGCCCCCTCTCAGGACTCTGCTGGCTGTGTTGATTCTGGCAGGTGGTTCCTCAGAAATTTAACAATAGAGTTACCATATGATCCAGAAATTCTACTTGCAGTTCTATTCCCGAGAGAATTGAAAATACATGTTCACAAAAACAACTTGTGCAAATACATGAAGAAAAGCATTACTAGCAACTGCTAAAAAGCAGAAACACCCAAAGTATCTGTTAACTAAATAATGGACAAACAAAATGCAGTATATGCAAGGGAATATTATTCAATTCATAAAGAAGTAATTCAGTACTAATATATGCTACAACACTGACCTACTGAACAAACCGTGCTAAGTCAAAGAAGCCAAACAACATAGGAACACACTGTAGGATTCTATCTACATGGAATTTCCAGAGTAGACAAACTCATAACAAGAGAAAGTAGACTAATGGTTCCTGGCAGCTGAAAACACGGATTAGAAGGCATAGAGTAACTTTTCAGGGTGATGAAAATGCTCTGGAATCAGATAGCAGTGATGGATATGCAACATTGCAAATGTTCTAAAAGCCACTCAATTACATACCTCAGAGTGGTTAAAGCGGGGAATTGTAATGTCACATGAATTTTACCTCAACCTCAATAAAAAATGCAAAACAAAATTGCCATCTGATTTCGCTTTACCCCAGAGATAACAATCACAGAATCTACAAATCTTTTTATAGTTTCCCTCATCTTGGCACAAGTCAAATATGTTCACATAGGATGAGAATTCTCCTCATTTTGATCTCTACAATATTTATTCTAAGCCAGTAAAAAACTCAGGCACACTCATACATACACACACACACACACATACACACACACACACACACACAGGAAAGAACAGAAATAGTAGAGGCAATGGTAGCATGCATAAGTTTGGGGAATATATTTCTAAAATTTGGGAGAAATAAAATAACAAGGCCTTGTAGTGCAGGCTGTGCACATTTGTAAGAGTATTTCAGCTTCGAACCCCTGCAAGTAGTAGTAAAAGAACAGGGTAAAATCAGGGATCCACACTGCCTACTTCTTTTCACCGCCTATGCTTCTTCCATAAATGAAGCAGCATCTCACTTCTCATGGCATCTTGGGGTTTCTTAAAAATTTCACTCTTCTTTGGACAAAAATTATTTAATTTTGTTTCAGAGGTCCTGAGCCCAGTGAATTTCCACCGCATACCATGTTCCTGCCTGACTCCCAGGAAGTTGGCTGGAGTCTTTATTTGTCTATCACACATCAGGGTCATAAAAAGAATCTGCTTGGTAAAGGGAATTAATTTTAAAGGTATCCTGGTGATAGAGTTAAGTATAATTTTAACAAAAAATACCCTCAACACGGCAAGATTGTTGGATAGCCACAATGTGGTAAGAAGTAAATAAATAAAAGGGGTTTTTTTTTCCAGAATAACTCTCACAGATGCCCATCTCCCCTGTTACCTCTGTGTCTTGTCGAGATACGGGGGACACAACCCAGAGCTTTGCCTGCTAGGCAAGCACTGTACCCCCAAGCATGTTAACTCTTGAGTGGTTTCAGTTCCTCAGCGCCTCCCTGCCCGTGGCCGCCCCACACAAGTTTGATAAGGGACAGGCAGGACCATAATTTATGGAGTTCCATGCAAAATGAGTACGTTCCATTCTTTGTTCAAAAATTTAGAATTTCAAGAAGGCAACAGCAAAGCATAAACTCAGCAGCTACACACGTCGCACACCCATGTTCTGGGGGATGGAGTTTGATGACCAGTCTCCCAGCGACACCACTTCCTTTCCAGGATGGAGGAAAGAGAGCCACCCTTCCAGAAGCTCCCTCCTCTCCCTCCCATCTTTGCCTTGCTGCTATATTTTTTTCTAAGTCTCAAGATCCATGCCATTGTTTAGCATGCTTTCCATTTTCCTGAGGAGAAGGAGGTGTCATATGCTTGGGGTGGGGTGAACGGCAGGAAAGGCATTTGGTGAATTACGTGTGGGTCCTTGGGAGCTTCGGGAAGGGTCCTGCGTGGAGCCGCACTTGCGCCTGCCCCACCCCGACACCCTCTGCCCCTCTCTGTGTTTTTATTAGCTCATCTCCTCAGTACATCAGTGGCAAGGGTGATGAAACCGGTGGCAGATTTAACTGCCAGGCAGCTGGGTCACTGTCCCGTGGGTCTTGTTGTCATGCTGCCGTCTTAAAGTGACCACGGCTGCCTGGCTGCAGCTTTCCAGCAGGCTCAGGGAGAGACCACTGAATAGTTAATCGGTGCAGAGGGAAGACAGAGGCTGTTGCTTGCAGAAAACACAGAGAAGCGGCTTTGAAAACTCCCAAGGTGGCTGAATATCAAGAACACGGTTCCTGCTGTGGGCAGCTGTGTGTGCAAGGGGCAGCCTGAGGGTTTAAAATCAAATCTCCAGCATGGGCTGGTGCCTTGCCCCGTGGGGCTTTGGCAACAGAGGCAGAAAACCTAAACACTACAAAATGAAGAACCCCTCGATCCTGGCAGAGGAGGGCTGCCATGTGCAGTCATCTTTTGTATTGCTGGCAGCATCTGTGAGCAGTGGTTTGAAGGGGTAGAAGGGAACAGAGAGCAGAGGAGAAAGCGAGATGACTTATTTAACAGGCAAGATCTGCAGGGTCCCTTACCTGAAACCGTCTCATGTCTCTTGGGTTTCCTGCTGTTTTCAAACAATTCTGATTGCACTTGAGGAAAAATTTTAAAAAGAATCTGTAAAGAGAAAGCAATGTGTTACATTTTTCAGTAAACATTTTTTAAGGGAGACCATATCTGCATTCGATTAGATTTGATTTGAAAAGCGATTGTATTTCAGGTCTGGGGAATTTCAACCAGCCCTGCCTGGGAAGGAACATAGCTGACCCTCTGCAATTTGCAAATTGGAGTGTTTTCCATCGCAAGCCCAGTGCCCCCTTCTCCATCACTGTGGGGGATTGTTAAGCAGATCACAAGCCGGGCTCTGGTTTGCACACCGGCCTGGAGTTTGTACAGCACTCACTCTGCAAACACAGGCTCGAAACACAGCAGTGACCCCTGCTGTACAGAAAGTCTTGCTCTGGGGTGAAAAGCGGCAGGACATGGTCCAGGCTGCCAGGCTGCCCTGGTACGTGGCTCTCCACTGGCCACATAAACCCCGGCTCGCACCTGAAGGTGGCCTGACAGTTTCAGCAAACTCTACAAAATCAAAAGCGGTGCATTACCATCCAAAGACCAAACTAGCCAGTCAGGTACACGCCAGGTATTTATGATAAATAGCAAGTGTGAGTCTCTTCTCAGACCATCTACAGACTATCCAGAAAAATACAAAGGCCCCAAACCACAGTTGGAGATCATCATTTACAAGGCATACATTTTGAAGTCCATAGTCTCCTAAGTGATGCTTAATTTTAAAACTGGATATCTTGAATCACACATCAATCAAGAAAAAAAAAGTTAAAATAGCCAGAGTGGCCTTTGCAGCAATTCACCTAGCTCCAGTTTGAAATTTTGTTTCAAAATACAGTAAGTTTTTCATTTATTTCGCTTGCAGAGTCCTTTCCCTTAAAAAGAAAAAAAAATTCAGCTTTTGCAGTGTTAAAGTCCCAGGTGAGCTAGGCCTATTTCCCTTTCTGTTACTATGACAACGAAATTTTACCGCAGTCCCTAAGTCCCTTCACAACTCTCACATCCATGCCTTGAATTAGAACTTTAAAGGCAAAGATATACATTTTCGCCGGGATTTACCAACCAAAATAAGAAAGAATCAACAATGCTTCTGAAAATTCTATTTTAAAGCTTCAGTGGGTGAAATGCTCTCCTCATGAGCTCCTGTTTATTTTTATTCTCTAACAACCACACAAAAGAATTAAAGGGAGCTCCAATTAGCTGCATGTGCCACTGGAAGGAAAGAAACAGATGAGAAGATAAACAGTAAATGATAGAGGACAGAGAAGGGGAACTGATTCTTCAGATTCTGTTCTGTACCCAAGACTCTTTACTCCCTATTTGCTAAAAAAATGTTTGGGGATGTGGTTCTTCACCCGATGGCTACGTACGAATGCGAACGCGGTTGGGTGTGAATTTGGAGGTATCAACTAAATATTTCTCCATTATATTCTAACATCTGCTTTTCACTTCTCTCTTGCGATCTGTTATGAAGTGGGAGGGAGGTCAAGTGTGGCTTCCTGAGCCATAAAATGTTGGGGTCTCCACTGGAGACACCCCCAGAAGAACAAGGCGGAGGAAAGGGCTAGCTTAGCGTGGCTTTTTGCGGTGTAAACCTGCAACCTGCCGCAGCCTGTGAAGGCGTAGGGAAATGTCTGCCTGCAGTAAGTGGGGTGGTCAGAAGGGGGAACAGCTTTGATTTCAGTACAGATCCAGCCAATTTCAACTCGTTCTTTCCATTCCTATACCTGTACACTCCTATGGGTCAGCTGAGATGCTCTGAGGACAGATAGCTCTTGCTCTTCTGGCAAGAGCCTCCTTCAAACAATAGCCTGCACCCCTCAGCATATTTGCCCTCCGACACACCCAGCAGCAACTGACATTTGTTTCCCTACCAAAACCAAATGGAGCGCTTGTTCCCATTTATGCCTTGATTTTTGGGAAGTTTCTGCGACTACCGGACTCCTTATAATGCGTGCTGTGTGTGCAGACTTCCCCTCACCTCCCCCACTTCCTTCTCTCGAAAGTATCTGCTGAAAACATTAGTGTTCACGAAGGCATTATTGTGTGAATGGTGTCGTAGGTGGAAAAGTGCAAAAGAGATAAATGTTTACATAAAATCGAATTGATTTAGGGAAACGTGGAGCCTGGTGACAGGCTTGATTCATTTTAAATTGGGACCCTTAACAGTTATTTGGATGGAAAACCCCCACTTCTGACTCTTTCACTTGTCTGCGGGCTGAGTTTGCAGCCTCTGCAGGCTCCTGAACCCTAAGGATTTAGCATTTGGTTCACAAAGAGGATGCATAGGGGATTGAGATTTAGGTGATATAATAACGTGGGACAGCTCCTTCTACAGGGTCAGTACCAAAAATTAGGCACTGCATTTTTTAATATGTGGACCTAAAATTAATAGAAATTCAGATGCTTTGCTTACTGATACCTCTGATTTTCTCTCTGCCTTTCACCAGTGCCTCCTGTGCTCTCCCCCAACCTTGCCAAACACGGTGCTCAGGGTCTCGGTACAAAACTCTTCCCTATGCCCACCATCTATCAGACACAGGGTAACTGGCAAGGAACAATTCTCTCTAACTCCCTTGGGTCTGGATCGCTCCAAAGCCAGAGCCGCCTGGAAAATGTCAGCTCTCTCCACCTAGAAATGGAAAACCAAATGAATTACGAGATGCAGACCAAATGTGTGGATTCTCACCAGGATGGGAGTTCTTTCCACTTTCTCCAAACAACAGTGACAACATAAATATTATAACCACTAGCACGCTACAGTTTGCAAAGCTTTTCTGACTGCAGTCCTGAAGCGTGAACCCTCACAGTGATGCGTTCGTCCTTTTATACATAATAGGAATGGAGAGTCAGGGTCAAAATGTGAGCCCAAAGCCTCAGATTCCAGTGGGGCCCCTAGGTCACCAGGGCAGTATCATATTCCACAAGGCATTCCTTCATGGCACAGCTATGTATGCAAGTGTGCTGGGCTGGACTTGTTACCAACTGACAATGTGACCACTCCTCTAGGTCTCAGTTTCTTTGACTGCGAAAAGAACAAAACTTCCTTCCAGCATCAATATTCCATGGCTGTAAAGAAAAATGGGCACTGCAGGTAATTTGGGGAAAGAATGCACTGAAAAAAGAAAGATCAGCACTCATGGAACTCCAGGCAGGTCTGTGGGTGGCTGAGAAAATTTCTGAGACACAGGTCCAACTCCCTGAGATGAGAGAAGCTGACCAGTGAAATACTGGTATCTGGATGATGCCTCAGCCATAGTTGGTAATGTCTGGGGTTGGTAGGCGGGTGACTGGGTCAGCTGCGTCACCGCACTGGGACTCTTTTCTATGCTTCTGAGACAATGGGAGGTACCTGTGGAAGACTGGAGTCACAGAAGCTCTGCCCCTGCTCACCATCCCCACATGGTGAGCAGCTAAGTGACTTGGCTGTCACAGAGGGGAAGGAAAGATGACTCGCTGAATATCTCACAATCCGCCTTATGCGGAGGGGGTATGTTCCAAGCCCCCTGGTGGATGCCTGTAACCACAGATGGTACCTCAGCCTACAAAGACTATGTTTTCTCCCATATACACACTGGTGACAAAGTTTAAGGCATAATTTAGGCATAGGAAGGGATTAACAACAAGAATCATTAACAACATTGAAAAATTATAACTGCATGCTGTAAAACAGGTATTCAAAACATGAATTGTTTTCCCGAGTTGCCCTTTTGATATTTTCAAACCGCAGTTGACTATGGGTAACTGAGTCCTCAGAAAATGAAGTGTCCAGTAGGCAAGGTCTCTTCCTTGGTTTCCTACCATTGGTTTTCTACACCAATGACACTCGGGTGACAGTTGTGTAACTCCTAAACTCATTGACATTTACTCTCTGACTGGGTGAGCTTTATGGTGTGTAACTTATAACTCAAGGAAGCCATTCATTCCCCGCCCCAAAAAATGGCCTAAAAATGGAGGGAAAAAAGAAAAAAATAAATCAGGAGGAAAAAGAAAAGAAATGAATGATGCTGGCTTCTTGTAGAGCAAAGCCCGCAAAAAAAGAAAGCATTAGGTCAAGATATCGCAAAGGGAAACAGTCGATACTGCAAACTCCCGCCAAATTCATGTATTCACTCACTGGACCAATACATATTCAGTGTGTTCTGTATGCCACGAGGGTTCACAGCAGCAAACAAAGCTCTTGAGCTCACGGAGCACACAGCCAAACTTTGTTTCTGCAGAGTCTGAGATGCATCTGGAGACCCTCAGATATGGGTCTGAGTAAGATGTCAGCAGCTTGCCTAGGACCCAAGAATTCTCTCCCTCTGCTTTCCCAATCTCTGGAATCTGAGGATGGTCTGCATTGTTCAAGAACATGAGGAAACTCTTATGTGACTTAGGCATGCCCTGTGCCCATCTCAAATAAAAAAATAAGCTCAAATTAAAGGTACAATCTGGTGCAAATTAAGGGTGCAGTAGTAAGTGTAGAAGGACCTCCAAAATCACAGGAAGAGCAACCACTTAACATTCTTGTCAGACTTTGGAATTATATAACCAATGGTCTCACTATCATAAAACCCAGCACAGTATTTCTTAAGACTTATGAAAGAAACCATTAGATTTGCTTTAGATTTGAAATCTAAGATCTAATCCCTTCTTAAAATTTTTAATACAAAAAAAAAAAAGAGATCTCCAGGCAAGCACTGTGGAAGGTACCAACGTTCCTTTCTAGAGAAAGATTAGACAGTGATGTATATCAAAGAAACGTGAATTTGGCACTAATAATAATTATCATAGTACACATCCTTATTCAATGTTAATGCATAAAATACTTTCACTTCGAAACATAGTTCCTTATTTTCTTTTTTAAAAATCTAATTTTGAGGGGCTGGGGATTTAGCTCAGTGGCATAAGCACCTGCCTTGCAAGCGCGCAGTCATGAGTTTGATCCCCAGTACCGATAAAAAAAAATTGAATTTATTTAAAAAAATCTAATTTTTCCTACCCTGAAAACAACTTCTGCTATGACGCAGTCACATTTTGTACACCTCAGGGACAAGGACAGCATATTCTCCGACGGCCGAGAGCAAAAGCACTGGGTCTGGTTCTTGTCATCCTCTCTGGTGGTCACAAAAGCAAATCTCCAAAGGCTGAGTCCAATATCCAGTTGGTGTAGCCTCACAGACTGCATAGGTTCTTACAGGTCTCTGTCCATCGATTTTTGAGGAAGACACCTTTTATCTGGATTAGCTGTTAAACCTTCTTTTTAAAAGTCCAATAAATTAAAATACAATTGACTTTCACTGCTTGTGTATGCTTCTGAAAAGAAGAGAATTCTTTTCCTTCAAGCACTCTCACCCATTTCAGCTACCAAATGTAGGGACATTTGAATTACAGACCGACATTTGATAGGCCTGGGTCTTTGCTTCTCTTCTCCCAGGATCTCGCAATAAATCCCCATTGTGTGATGTATTAGGGCATCCCAGCTCTGACATCCAAATGACAAGCTCTTCTGGACACCCCACTTTCACCCAGGTCATTGTGTCTCTCTGAGAACAGCCCTTGGGGCAGCTCACCTTGCTTTCTGTGGCAAGATAACCCCAGAGACCACTGCAAACGCTACAACCACAGAGTGTACCTTCAGTCTAGGTCTTTACCGCAGTGTCCTCTTCACATCTTCCAACAACAGAAAGAAATTTCTTTCTCACTCCAAGATCTTTCCCTAGGACCCAAACCCATGCAGCACCAAGTCACAGGAAGAAAGTGGTGGCTCCAAGCTTTGACAGAAGCAGAAGCACCCTGGAGAATCTACTGATCACTGAGGCTGGGAAGGACCCTGATACCTGAAGGACCTGGTGAAGACTCCAGCTAGAATCAACCAGCATGAAGAGACTCTAGGTGGTCAAGTGTCCAGTGGGCTCTTCCTCCCACCCAACTTAGCAGTGAACATGGCAAAGAAGCATCTAAGATGTTGGTATCTGAGATCTGCTTGGCAAGATGGCAGTGATATAAAAGCTAAAGCTCCATGGGAAGAGGGAGTAACATAAAGGTTCTGATTGCTGGCTCCTTTAGGCTTAAATCAAATGTCAAAGGACTTGAGCATATGTCAATTTGGGTATCTACGGGGGCCCTGCAACCAGTCCCCTAACATACTGAAGGATAACTGTACTGACTTTTGTAAGCAAACGTTCTATCCACTCCATTTATGTAAATAATCCCTTAAATTGTAAATATAAATGCACAAACACAGAGGTATAGAATCTTTGATCTCAGACATGCCTAAGAAAGTTTCACCCTACCATTAAAGCTGGATTATTTCAGCAAAAGGTCAAGTTTACAAAAAGAAAATTTTTTTTGGTACTGGGGATTGAACCCATGACCTTGCACTTGCCAGACAGGCGCTTGTGCCACTGAGCTAAACCTCCACCCCCTATAAAAAAATTTTTAAGTACCAACTTTTCTTACATCTGACTATATTCAACCTTCCTAATGTCTCATAACCAAAACTAAGCTATGGTGACAATTATAATAATAGCCTGTATTCCTTGGGTTCATAGTATATGAATGCATGATTTCACGTAAACCTCCCAAATCTGGGGGTTGGTGCCTTCACGTCCCCATTTCACAGGGGAGGTGGTCAACACTCTGATGGTAGATGCCTTGCCCAAGACAAGTAAGTGGAGGTCCTAGGAGCGTCAGGTTTGGCTGACGCTTAGCAAAACGTCACTGGCAGGAACCTGACCATGCTTCTCTTCAGAGAAAAAGTGGAACACACTGTCAAGAATCTATCTGTTTCAGGGGACAAATGTCTGGTATATCTCCATACAGATCAAGTCACTTTCTTCCACTCCCTCTTGAAATGAATGTGGAATCTTCCTTCATGTCCCAAAGCAAGCAAGCAAGCAAACCTATAAAATCAGCTAGAAATTTGGTGGCTACTTTGCCGAATGCAAGTGAAACCTAGCAGGTCTACCAGATGTGCAGAGAGCAGAATTTCTCAAGAACCCAAGTAGGCCAAAGACAGCAGAGCATACAACACTGCTGAGGAGGGGGGTTCGAGGCCATTCGTCCATCAACACCATAAGGAGAAAAGAGCCAGAAATCAAATGTGTAACATAAGAAGTTTAATTAAATCTTGGAAAAATTTTTCTGAGAATCAAGTCACCAACGCTGAATTTTGAAAGCATTACTCAAGGGAGAGTAGAGGATCTCCTGTGGTGGAAATTTTTAAATAGACCAGAAAGCTAATTCCTTTAGCAGCAGAGAATTTCATTTTATGCATGTGCCAACTAGACAGGATGTCCCTACCTATTCATTTCCATAGGACTTCAAGGCTTCTACAATTATTATTACAATTTTCCATATTTTTATTAGTGCATAGTTTATACGGATCAATGTAGTTCACATTGTCAGGTTTGCACATGCATATGACATACGTTAATCATCCCTCCTCACCTCCCTCACCCCACCCCCACCCCGAGTTTCACATGTTGGGGGGTCTCAATGGTAATAATGTATTTCGATCATATGCGTGCCCCCCATTACCCACTCTTATGCTCCCTCTTGCTCTTTACTAACAATAATTTTCTTTCTACTTTCTTGGCATCTTTTTTAGAGACCACATATCAGTGAGAACATCTGATGCTTGTTCATCTGGGTCTGTCTTCTTCCACTCAACATGATGATCTGAATACACATAATTTAAAAATCAGGGACTTCTCAAGGCCAGCAGAGAGAACTAGTTATCCATACGAAGCATTTGGGGGATGCTGGTCCCGCACAGCATCTTTACCCTTATGCTTCCCACCTCCTCTGTATCACACGTCTCTCTCCTACTGCCTTTTAAAATAACCCACTTTCTAAACAAATTCTTGTGGAGGGAGCTGCCACAAATGCAAAGCTGGTCTTGTCTGCACGGGCTGTCTCTTTGGTATTGATATGCACTCTGCTCAAAGGACCTCACTCAATGGTTAGAGAGATGCTAAAAAAGAAAAATAAAAAAAACACATGTACTTAAGCCATTCCAATGTTACAGGGAGAAACAACGATTTAAAAATGGTGGGCAGAAGTCCTCAGCACTGTTTGCAGCGAACTCTGGCCAGCAGAAGAATTCAGAACTACACACACAACATTCCAGCTCTCAACTGGCAAGAGGCCCTGCTGAATCACTTTCTATCCGATGTTCACACCAGTGACAAGCTCCTGGAAGTGGCATTCCAATCTGGCAACAGATCCTTCGTCCCTACGCATGCTGCCTCCTGAGCAGGATCTGTTGTGTTCATTTAGGCACCAGGAGGGAGCGCCTTCCCCATGGTGTAAATCTGACTCTGTATCGATAGACTTCGCTTCAAAGTCATTTCCTGATTTCTTTGGAAGGGAGCATCTCCCATCGTCCCAGTGGCAAGTGGCTGACGAGAACAGCACTGACCCGGGAGGACTGAGGGCCCCTTGGATTCTCGGCTTCGTTCTTGACAGTAACAATGCACCACTTTCTGAGGACCTGGGCGCCTGTGTGCAGATTTTGCTTTTCCTTTCTATATTCAGACACATCCTCAGTCTTCTGAATTCCATTACTGGGCACCATGAGGCTCGCGCGGAGGGGAGGGGGATCCCTAAGGTAAAGTCCTTGTTTTTGCACTCAGATGCAAACCCGACACCATTAATGAAAATAATTGAACACTGTGGGCTCGAATCAGACTAGAACCCAACACTAAGAGCACATTTCTAATTCTAATTCTTCCCCAAAAATGTCTGTGGAGATAATGTGGCAAGGTGCACAGTTCCATCTTTGCCCCCTCCTGCTTTTCTGTGCCCTTCTTTGCCCTATCCCTTCTTCTCTTTTCTTATCCAGAAAAGGAAAAAGGACTGAGCAAAACTGAATCACATTACAGACGTCTTTCAGAAAAAAAAATCTTTCAGTTGGGACTTCAGAATGAGAATGCAAATCTCTCTCCCTCACTACTGCCACGACTCCTTGGGTGAAGGAGAGAAATGAAGTTATTCATCAGCCATCAGCTTAATGGGTCCTTGCCACCCTGCTTCCTGAGCACCCTGCCCGTCCCTCCCCGCCCTCCCCTCCCGGCAAAGCTCATCTATGCTAGGCTGAGCAGTGAACACCAATTACACCAAGAGCCCTTTGCTGCTGCCTGGTCCGCTGGTTTTACTGTTTTGCCAGATGGTTGAGGCCAATGTATAAAACTCTCTACCCTACCATTAATTCATAACTCGGTAATAACTTTCCCACGACTCTGGGAAATTGAAATGAAGTGCAAATGTGAATATTTGGAAAGGGAATCAAGGTTGGACCACTATTTTACAACTGCCAGAATAGATACCCATGAGATGAAAGAAAGAAAGAAAGAAAGAAAGAAAGAAAGAAAGAAAGAAAGAAAGACTCTTGTTCCACACACTAGAATGTTACTTTCCCATAAGCAAGAGCGATAACTAAATACACAATATTGGAGAAAGTGAAGGATGAAGTTCAGAGTTTGGGCTTCTCCTAGCACTGCTTTCTCTGCGCTTTGTGGCTTATACCTATTGCACCCACAAGTTTACTCACTAATGACCTTGAGCTTCAGGGTCTATGTAATATTATATTCTTATGACAGATTCAGAGATTAGCAGATACCAGTGCATTCTCTTCCTAAGACAGGACACCATCCAATGTTTGTTAGCATCATTAAACTAAAACTGACTTTTCACCTGCTCCCATACCATATGCAGCTGCAAATTTTTAAATTAAACTATGAAGCCATGCATAAATTTACATACATTACAGACTAGCCTCTCCATTTAACATGCAAATGTACTCCAATGTTTCAGAACACCTTCTGTCGCTAATTAATTTGCTGAATTATAATTAGACTAATCCTGCATAATTAATAAGCACAGATTTTTTTTTAATTTGTAAGCAGCTTGAGGAGATCATTCACTTCCTTCTATAAACTGCTAAGTAAGTGTTAAAAAAAATCTGGAAAGAACATGTGTGAAAAGGTATGTTTGATGTCGCATACAAACTCAAACTAGTGTGGAAGATACAGAAGTCAGTATTGATAAAGGCACATATTTGAAGCCAACATCCAAACAATCAAAAAATCACATCCAGAGTATGGGGACTAATTCTCCCTTTGTCTCCTTGTATATAGTGTTTTATTCTTTGCCTTCAATCCGTCGGATCTTCCAAGATCACAGAGGCAGGAAAGGATTAAAGTAACCGTATGTTGTATTAGGAGAGATAATGATATTAACACTCCACTGTATATCAAAACACTCTGTGCATGCTGGGTGCTTATAAGCCCCTTTGATGGTATTTGGAATCATTTTCATTTTGGCTGCCAAAAACACCCGAGATCCATCTAGTGGAAACAATTAAGTTCCATTAGTACTGTATCCATTCTGTAATGATTACAATGAAGGGTCCCTCTTTAATGCTGGAGAGTAGAGATTCAAAGAAAAAAATACATCTGTGCACTTGCAAATACGAAAGTGTCAAGTGTTACAACCATGTGGGAAGCTTTACTTTGACCTGAAAAATAAACCGGGATCAGGAGAGCTCAAAGTATGAGTAGAAGTCTGGTTAGAAACTTTGATGCAGCCCAGAGAAGATAGAAGAGCTGCGTAGGCTCGATCAAGAGTCACGCAAGTTGAGGAAGATCATAGAGAGGCAAAGTTAGAAATATATGTGCTGGAAAGAAGTTAGTCAACCTTCAAAGGGAGGAGAAATATAATTCCAGCGAAAACACTGAACTCTTTGACCCTTCCATGGATAGCAGCGACCAAAAGATTCTTCAACCAAAATGATGGAGCCCACTGAGAAGTTCCTGGCTTTCTACCACTGCAATTTAATTTTTTAATTAAATTGATTAATTAAATTTTTAAATTAAATTTTAATTGAAACCTCTTGTGAAGAATAAGAAATAATTTTCCCAGCTTTATGACTATACCACATACACTTTCGTACTCCCAGGCAACCAAGAGCTTTTTGTCTACTGTTGTTGTTGCTGCTGTTGTTTTTGTTGGGTTGTTAAGCAGAGCTAGCAGATAAACTCGCTGGGGACCTGAGAGAAACGTGAAGAATTGCACACCCTGAGCCAGGCCATTGGCCAAGACTGACAGAAGAAGTCGGGATGTGATGGGAGGAGTTTCTGCCTTCCTAAGGAGCTGCTGACTTAAGAGTTCTCTGCCTTACCCCGTGGAGAATCCAGGACGGCCCCCTCCCAGGGCTCCGGCAACCCTAATCCAAGTGCAAAAACTAATCCAGAAGGGCCTGGAAAAGGATGTAATGGCCTTTCTGGGCTAAGTGACATTATAACTTGGATATTTGGAAACAGTAGGCACTAGGACAATTTTTCAAAGCCAGAGCACAGTCTGCCATCAGTGCCACCTGAAGAGCTTCAATGAGTAGGGAAGATTATTTTTTAAAAATAGTCTTTAAAAGGAGCTTTCAGCCATGTGTGGTGGCAGACACCAAAATCCCAGCATTCTCGGAGACTGAGGCAAGAGGATCAAAGAAAGTTCAAGCCTAACCAGGGCAACTTAGTAAATTAGCAAGACCCTATCAAAATTTTTTTTTAAAAAATTGTTTTTAGATGGCCTGGGGATACAGTGCACAGTGAAGGCCCTGGCTTCAATCCCCAGGACTACAAAAAATAAAAAGAACTCTCTGCGCCTTAGTGATTTTCCGGAAGCAAGGATATGAGCTGAGGTAACAATACTGAGAAGAGGCAAAAATTATTTCCTCAAAAAAAATGAGGATAGCCATGAATGTTGTTAATAAAATCTTCACTTTTCAAGAAAGACGGTTTGAAAGTGCTGTGCTCTTTCAGATGACTCACGGCCCACTTTGAATTAAGAGTCTGAAATCTCACCTCTCAGTAGTGAGGACCATGAGCTGGGCTGTTTTCCCAAAGCAAAAGGTGCTTCGCAGGAGAATTCCCAGGGTGCACGGAAGGGGCCCCACTTGTCCCCTGAAGTGGTGGCCCGGGCACTTTCTGACCTTGTTGGGCCAGAGCACTGGGTTGAAAGGAGTCAAACAAGAGGGTTTGACTCCCTATCAGCAGATCAGCCGTTTGCTTTGTTTTTTTCATTTTTCTTTTTGTTTGTTTTTGGTTTCTTTCATCTTTGCCCAGTCA
Source organism: Dolichotis patagonum (assembly GCA_004027295.1). Lineage (NCBI taxonomy): Eukaryota > Metazoa > Chordata > Mammalia > Rodentia > Caviidae > Dolichotis > Dolichotis patagonum. Next base: position 143,151 of record PVJX010000445.1, on the reverse strand, counting down.
GGTTCACATTTCATATCTGTGACACAGAGTTGAGAAGAAGCAAGGGTGACTGTGTGGAGTTAGTTTTTTAGTCACTTCTGATACGTTAATAGGGAGAAGGGAAATTGTGACATTTAAATGCTCGAATGTAAAGCAGTTAGCGAACCAAGCTACTCGGCTAATGAGCTTTATCCCTGACGCTCACATTCTGGGAAACTTCCCTAATTTCTGTTACGGGGCAGGATTATTTTCCTCCACAAACACCACACTCCCATGACTCCTTCTTTCTCCTTTCCTCTACCACTGGCCAGTTCCCAAGTTCAGGGTGATGCGTTGGGCTATTTAAGTGCTTCCTCAAGATGGGCGGGAGTGCTGAGCTGGGAAAAGGAGGGGCTGAGAAGAGAAACCGAAGTGACCACTGCAGGCAATCTTGGTTTCATCTGACAAATCCAGGACGGCGGGCCTCACCTTTGTCATAGAGATCCATATCCACAGTTAACGTAACCTCCGTGCCAAAAGAGCAAAAAAGGAAGAATGTACCCCCTGACAGGGAGCAGGTGGTACATATGGAATTATCATTGGCTATTAACACCGGGTCGGGTATCACATTAGCCACCTTCAGACTGCATGTGCCAAAGCCACATAAAAATGTAAAATCAGGTATTTCAGTGCTCTGCTGCTCCTTTGGCAAAGCAGGTTTTCTTTCATAGCTCATAGTAAAGTTAGCTGGCTTTCATTAGAATTTTTAAACGTGCTTTTTTTTTTCCTTAAAGAAGAACTAAACCTAGATGACATAAAAGAGAAACTGGGACAAAAATCAGGTCAAGAATTTGATACAAAAGGCATTTAGATAAGGCTAATAATATTCTAGAGTGTTGTCAGTTTAGTAGATGATGATCACATTACTTTAATCTCAACTCAGCCTCTAGGATTACATGAGGACCCAAGAACCATTTTTTTTTTGTTCCAAACTTCATTGATTCTAAAGCCTCTATTAACTCCTTAGGAATTACCATAGTTTTGAAGATTTCCAAACTTTAGTACCAAAAATGAAAACTTGCTTTGAAATACCATAATAGAATTAATTCTATCTATTCCACATGGCTTCATCCTATAATGTTATTAGCTTTTTACTAATGCTGTTCATCTTGAAGAGGTAGAAATAACTCAAAATATCAATACTACTGTAAGCGGATCTCCACAATCACTTCTCTCATTTTCTCTTTAATAAACTGAGACTCATGCAAAAAAAAAAAAATCCCCTAAGAGAACCGGTGCCCGGTGTAGACCTGAGCCTGTACGCTTGGGAGTGGATCACTCTCAGGGTACTTCTTCGAGGTCACCCTCTGTTTTTAAGCTTTCTTCCCATATTATGTTATACTGTTGCTCAGGGGTATGCAGAATGACCAGCACAAGGGAAAACTGAGCCATCTTATTTCAAAATTGGAGGCCAGGCATAAAATCTGCCATTCTACTTGAGTTTCTGAGACTTCTCACCCCAGGTTCAAAAGAAAACTAAATACGAATGGGGCAAAATCATGGCATGTCCATAAATCAGTCTCAACCTGCTTAAAACAAGAAGCTGCATTTATATTAGGGTTTCAAAAGTTCTCTGATTGGGCTGGGGATATGACTCTGTGGCATAGTACCTGCCTGGCAAACATAAGGTTGTAAGTTCGATTCTCCAAATTCCCTAATTGAGCCTAGATCAAACTCCAGTTTTCCAGCTGCATTTGAAACTGATGAGGGGAGTTTCTCTCTTTCTCTCTCTCTCTCTCTCTCTCTCTTTCTCTCTCTCTCTGTGCGTGTGTGTGTAAAACTTGATTTTTTAAATTACACAATATCTTATCAGTTCAGACCATTTCTAAAGATTAAATCTAAAGATTAGATCTAAAGATGTAAGTACTTACTCTTACTCTTCTTTAAATGAGATCTATTCTAAAGCCTGGGGCCAATTGAATGTCTCTGTATAGTCTGCTCACTTGAGACCATATTACCACGATGACACAGGAAAAGAAAACCTGGGTGACAGGAAGATTGTGGGTTTACTAGATAGCCCACAGACACTAACTTTAAAACACTTCAGCTACCCAATGGTTTTGCCAAAACAGATGTCATTATTGAGTCAACACACACACACACATATTCAAGCACATATTATAAAAAACAGTCATGAATAAATATAAAGTTGCATCTAGTCCCTAAAACTCACTCGACAGTTCTAATACCATGTGGTTTTCTTACCCTCAATGTGCTTTGGAGAAACCAAAGGAAACATCTAAAGTTTTCTGGACTAAGGCAGAGACATAAATAAATGACTAAAGTTTGAATTAACATCCCTGTGTTGGGTGGAGGTGGGAGAACTGAATAATCAACACACCCAACATCCAATCATCTTCAAATCCCAGACGTTTAATTTGAGCCCCTTGAGCCTTCCTGGCTCTGGAGGTCTCAGTTGGGTTACTGATTTATCTTGATGCAGTAGATGATGGAATCCGACCATTAAAGAAAAAAATCACTTCCCTTGGGGAGCCAGCGCTGACCTGGAAGTAAAACATCTTGGCCCTTCACTCAGAGGCTGATTTCTCAGGGAGCGGCCAGACCAGTCTAGAAGCCTGGGAAAGAGAGGCCCGGGCTCCCTTGGGGAGGCACACAAAGGAGCTGGCTCTGCAGCGCTGGGAGAGGCCTCCACAGCCAGCGTCCTCTGCTGACTTGGACACCAGGGACCTGACATCAGGCTCTCCCTGAAAACCCCTCCCAGAAGTGGCCCGGAGATGCCTTTGGCCCAGCACCACATCGAGAAAGTCATTTTGTCTCACATCTGAGTCAGAATTTATTGGCTGCTCATCTGACCCGAATGGAAACTCTAGTTCCTGCTGGAAGAATCCTGCCTCCATGAGACAACCTGAAACTCGGGGGCTTTCTCCTGCTTTTTAAGCAGCCTCCAGCCCTCGGCTTGCCAAGAGGATCACAAGAAAGCTATGCTGGACAAACAGCTGGGCAGCTATTCCAAGTCAAAAGAAAGAATGGAAGGGAAAAGAAGAAAAAGAACGAAGAGGGGAGGGAAGGGATGAGGGAAAGAAGGAAAAAAGAAAGAAGATTTTATTACTCCCAGTGGCATACTGACATCAATTTTTTTAAACACATGCTCTAAACCAGTGATGGTGAGCCTTTTAGAGACGAGGACCCAAATTACAATCCCGAACATATGGATTTATCCCAAAGTACCAATAATGCAATGAAACCTGAATACTGCACTGAGGAGTCACAAAAGTTTTACTTTTTATTTAGAAAAAATGACACATACATTAACATCTTTTGTCTTAAAAGAAAAACAAATAATACGCGTGTCATACGGTCCCGAACTCATCCAAAGGTGTTCACATCTGTCAGCTCTGTTAGCCCCGTCTCGGGTGGGGTAGGGGGAGTCACTTTTTGAGTTTGATTTCATTCAGCTGAAAAGCCCAGTGGGCTCCAGTTCACGGGCTCTTGCTCTTTGTCCTCGAACTTTATCCTTAAGTTAGGAATACAACCTAACTTGAGGCTGGTCAAGACTATCAAAATGAAGTCTTGCTTTGTTTTGTTTTTTTGTAAACACAGCTAGGAATACTGGGTTTAATTATATTGTACATTTTTTTAAAAAGAGATTAAACCAGCGAGCAGATTCATTTTACTCGTAACTTTACTGCTTTAACCTGGGCATAATGTTTATGTTGCTCCTAATGAGATGACTCATTGAAAAGGAAAGATAAATGTCATCTAGTTTTCATGTGATCTATAAAATTAATCTCCCATGCTTATGTTAATACCGATAATGTGATGTAGGAGGCAGTGTGACCTACAGGATAAAACCGAGAGGAAGGAGATCATGTTTAACTGCTGCCTAGATTCCCAACAATATTTTCACCTCTCTCTCCCTTGCCTACTCTCTCCCCTCAGAGGCTTCCCCTCGCATCTCCTCCCTGTAAAACTGGGTAATGAGAGAAGCCAGGCGAATTACTCAGGGGCTTTGGGAAACAACTTAAAACACCTTTAAGAACTTTCTGCGAAAGGACAGATACTGTTAGTGTTCCTACCGTAAATTCAGCCTGCTGGTAAATAGCCATGACACACTTAGCAAATCGCTTTCTGCACAGTAGAAGCGATACCTTCTCTTGAGCTTCGACAAGTAACCCTCCACCCAAAGTCTGTTTATTTATTTCTAGAGAATACGTTACACGGAAGTATATTGGGGTGGACGGTAATTAAGTCACCGCGTTAAGCAAGGATCAATGCTTATACTTTCAGGGTTAAATGCACAACTGATTACATCAGGAAGGAATCCACCTTCCACGGTCAGCTGGAAAATAAACTGAGAGTTTTGTGTTTGGTATCTGAATCATCACTCAAAACAATGAATCAATTTAATATCAATAATTGCCAGATATATGCTAGATTAAATGAGCCGATGCAGATAGCTTTGTTCATAAAGAAAACAGAGCCAAATGGCTTCATTAGCATGACTAATCTCAAAGTTCCGCAGCTCTCTACTCAAATGTCTAAGCCTGAATTTTGACTCTTGTGATAACAGAGTTTGGCACCAAACGCTGTGAGTCCAGCGAACCCAAGCCTTTAACACACAGGCTATCGGAGCAGAGTCTGTACTCACCGCCACACTGCTGACTCCTAGAAAATAGGGGGCCCACTCTGCGAGCACGGCTGAAGAGTTCCAGACCTGTTTTGAGGGTGCTTTGGAAACACCTGTTTGGACCCCGGGGGGACAATTAGAACAGAGCCGAAGCTCTGCAGCAGCCCTAGGGCACCTTCTCATCTTCCGGAATATAGGACCCAAGTGGGCACCTCAGCTCAGGGCCTAGGGTTGTGTCTGTCCTCTCCTTGGCTCCTCAGACTAGTCCTCGTTTTTAGGAAACTCTGACATCTTTCCTGCCCTTGCACCTTTAGTCACTTTGATGAATTTTATTCGGAGGGAGCCCTGTGAATTTTGGAATTTCTCCTCAGCTCTCTTAACTAGGAGTGGATTTTTTCAGAAATCCAGGGTTATACAAAATGAGCTGAGAGAGGGCATCGAGTGACATGTGGTGGTGAGAACTGGGGGACTGTCAGGGTCTTGTGTTCTACCAGAACCTGAGTCATTTCATCGCATGCGGGGAGGATGCAGCAAAGTGCTGGCACAGCTCTTGGGGCCTCATAAGGGCGCCAAAGACATTCTCATTTGTCAGCCTGTGAGGCTCTGGTTCCCGAGTCCACTCCTGACCCCCAGCACACCATTACATCACCTCCTCCAGCCCTGGTGGACACACTTCATCAGCCGCCTTTTAAGTGTGTGCACATGTGTGCGTGCACGTGTGTGCAGCAACTGCTGGAAACACAGAACAGCTCCTCGTGGGCTGGTCCCTGGCAGCCAAGCCTCTGTATGGTGTCTTTGGAGGTCTGGGAGAACCTTGAGTCAAAGCAGCTGCTTCTGGGCCACAGTCAGTTGAGGGGCCCCTAAGTCCCCTCAACTGAATCTGGAGGAAAGGAAAACTTCTCAACTTCTCATTTCCATAACAGAAAAGAGATTTCTGGCAAAGCTTTTATAGCCAGTGGATGGAAAGTGTTTTAAAGGTCAAGTGTGACTGTCCCTATACTTGGGTTTTGAAATTCAAACTCTGGTTATATATGATCCAGCAGTGCAGCGGATATGGGCAGATATCAGCCAAGTCACCTTTTTTTTAGGATCTACTCAGCTTTACTCTGAGAGAGAGAGAGAGAGAGAGAGAGAGAGAAGAGAGAGAGAGAGAGAGAAGAGAGAGAGAGAGAGAGAGAGGAGAGAGAGAGAGAGAGAGAGAGAGAGAGAGAGAGAGAGAGAGAGAGACTATAATGGCTCTCCTCTCCTAATTTTCGTAACTGCAAACTTCAGCGCCTCCAACCAGCTACTCTAAGGAGTTTCTTTGAACGTGTGGTCAGAGTTAAGAGAGCTGTCAGCCTTCAACCGTGTGGCAGGACCACCATAGGAGGGTCCCACGTCCCCAGATACAAGGGACCACAGAGTGCTGTGTGAAGAAGACCTCTTCATCCTCTCCTCCATGGGGTGGCCTGTTTGAGAAGCCCAGGCTGCTGGGAATTCTCTAGCCCTGAATCAAAGACAGGCTGCTTTGCCCATGGTGGATACCTTTGCAAAAGGAAGCTATTTTGGAAACGTCATGTATGGCCCATGTCTCCTCCCACCCGACCTTTATATCCTCCCAGTCTGCTGAGAAACAATAAACTGTTGCTTGAATAGGCTGACGATGAAACCTCTAAGGATAAAGGGCTGAAAGGCAGATGCCATGCCTCAACACTGCCAAAGGACACCCCTCTGTCTCCATGTATGACCCCCTCCACCCTGCAGTGTACCTTGATCTAGATGCGGCTCTAAAGGTCTTATAGATCTGGTGAACATCACCAGTCAAGCCATCTTTAAGGTCAGAAATTTGCCCTTGGTAACATGGGTGGGCCTCTTCTAGGCAGTTCAATGCCTTATGAGCAAAAACTGAAGTTTGGTGGAGACGAAGAAATCCTGTCTCAAGATTGTCATCCACTTCTGGCCGAGTCTCCAGCTGCCGGCCTAACCGCCAGATTCCAGACTTTCCAATCACCACAATGAGCCAATTCCTCATCACAGAAGTATATAAAATTCCCCATTGGCTCTGTTTTTATGGAGATTCCTCACTGATACAATGACCAACTGAAAATTTCTACTCTTCATCTTAGTAGAAACTTGAACACAAAAAGACCTAATGGTACCAGAGAATGGGTGCTGTCTGCCAAAGTGGACAACTTCCACAGAGGACTTCAGGAGACCTTCCTTCACCTGGTGGGATGAGGCAGGGGAGAGGATGGGGTGAGCGTCCTTGTGCTGGACGCCATTGTGGTCTTATGGCCTTTATTCTTACATACATCACGGAACTCATGTCCTAAACACAGTGAGTCTGCATATTACATTGTTATTCTTTTATACTAGCAGCCTTGCATGTCAAGTTGTTTCTGTCCTCTCACCTTCCTCCTCCCTCTTCTTTCTCTTTTCTTTTCCTCTTCCTCCTCCTTTCCCTTTTATTTCTCTTTCTCCTTCTCCTCTGAGAAATCTTCTGTTTTTCTGGAAGGGCTACATAACTCTAATAGTAAAACCTCATCGTGAATAGAACCTGTCCACCACTGCCTCAAAGAAATCCCAGACTGGAAAAAAGCAGAACCACGTGGAAGAAGGCTCATCGTGCCTTCTTTCATATACATACCTTTGGTCAAACATATACAGCCTGTCAGAAAAGGGTTTTCCCCAATGAGCAAGAAAGAAATTGGCTAGAACCTGGTAGGTTGCAGCAAAGTTATCTCCAATTCCTGAAATGTTTGCCCTGCTTTCTTTGGCTGTTGGGCATCTAAGCTGTCCCTGCTGGACTTCCCCACAACGCTGAAAGAGAAGATCCTCTTAGAGCCCTGGTCTTCATAGCTTAAGTCTTCTCTGGGTTAGCAGGGAAAGAGAGCAATGATGTGGACCTTTCATCGGCTCCCATCTGCAATGACCTACCATGGAGATGTGTAGTGGACAAAAAGTTCCAGGATGTTCCTCTCCAACAGGAAGGCGACTGCAGACCAGGAAGTATTCCCTACTTTCCAAGATGCATGCTACAGGGAAGGCCCCTATGGTGCAGAACGTTTGCATGGATTAAATAAAATATCTTGTGCTAAGTGCCCAACTTAGTGAGGTGCTGCTGCTTCAGGTCTCAATAAATGGCAGCTGTTGGTATCACATTATTATGACCAGTTCAAACAAAGCCCAGGCAGAGTCCCAACTGAAAGCCATACAAACAGTGCTGAGAGTTGTCCAATGTTCTGATTGTGTTAATTCTTTCTACTGCTCACAACAATCTTGTGAGAGAATCAGCATTAATATTTCAATCTCACCTTGATGGGGAAACAGATAAAGAGAGGTTAAAGACCATGCACACCATCACACAGCTGGAGATGGGCTGCGCAGAGGGAATTCTGCACTGCAGTTTAACCACTGCATTCATCTAACTCTTGTTGGAGGGAAAGGGAATGAGTGCAATTTTTCTTCCCAGACTTTGCCAGGGTCTATGATAATTCACAGCATTCAGTTCTGCGCTTATTGAGAGCAGATATTCAAAAAAGACTTTGTGTGGAGGATTTACTTTGCTTATAATATGTGGTTTGTCTGTTTTAATATGTATTCACTTTGTGCCTTGAATTCCTTCCATTGGGTACATTTTTCTTTTCTGCTTTGGAGATCTTGTAACTTCTACAGATCTTTCAGACAACATACAATGCCACGTGGTTTTTAAGACTTGACCCTTTGGTCCCCAGTGGCTCCCTTTTTAAGGCACCTACACACATTTGCATAGAGGACACAGTGCTGATCTTGGATGAGTCTTCAAGCCCACTTTGCACACACACCCAGGTCCCACTACTAATCTCCTAGACCTTCTTCACATCTGAATAACCAGTGGGACAATGGTGGGATCTTGGCAGAAAGCCTCATGAGAAATGAAAAGGAAAAAGGATGAGGGAGAACAGGAGGTCAAAGTAAGAGAAAGAACAATTGAGAACGAAAAGAGCAGTGCTATGGCTTAAGTATGTCTCCCAAGTGTCCCTGTGTTGTGAGTGTGGTCTTTAGTGTGGTACCTTAAGAGGTAGTGGGACTTTAAAGGGTGGGGCTTTGTGGGAGGTACTTAGGTCAATGGGGGCATGGCCTCAGAGCAGACTGAGGTGGTTCTCTGGGACCCTGGTTAGTTCTCTTTAGAGAGGTCTGTCATACAAGAGCTGGCCTGACCCCTGCCCCTACATTCTCTGGCTTCTCGTCCCACCATGTAATCTCTCCCTTTCAAATGCAGTTCTGCACAATGCTGTCTGCTGTAATGTGATGCAGCCAGAAGGGACCAACCCAGAGCCAAAGAAACATCAGCAACATGTGCCTGACAACATTCTTTTTAAATAAAGTCCCCAGCCTCTGGGATTTTGTTACAGCAATTGAAAAGAAAATGAACTAATACAGGGGATCTAAATTTCATAGTGACTGCGCTGGGGGAGACAGATTAATGTTCTTTGAAAGTTGCATTAAAAAAACCCCCAGAATTATTTTTCAATTTTTTGGAGCACTGAAATATCTGAGTGTGAGGTAGGGATACATGGACTCTAGGTTTATTCAGATTACATCTCCAAGGTGCATCCAGGATCATGCATCCTTTCTAACTGAACTGCTTACTTAGAATTTAATCTTACAGAGACTTGCATTGTCTCAAGTAGTATGGGAAAAACAGTTTTGGGAAAGTGGAACTGAGCACCATGACTTAGTGGCTGTGTGACTTTAGGAAAGTCCTGAGCCTCTCTGAGCCTCACTAACATTATCTGCCTGTGAGAAGCGCTTAAGACAATGCATGGAAAAGTGTCTCAGGAAGCAGGAAGTGCCACGTAAATGTCACCTCTGCTTAGTAAAGTGTCTTGCAGGGACTCATTAAAATCCTGTTGATTGACTGATTAACTCTACCCAGATACCTTAACAGTTTGCTCATTTAGGTTGAAGAAGGGATAGCAAGGTAAGTCAAGTGGCATCCAAGAAAATCCCCTCAGCTTTCCTGCAGCCAAGTCTAAGGGATTTTGCAAACAAAACTCTTTCTATTGTTCAATGCATTTGGCACTTGTTGGGATCATGAGATCTGTCTGAATGATGACAGTGTTGTGTTGCTAATTGCACATCTGCAGAGAGACGACCGAAGTGAAGCAGCCCAGGATGCCAGTACTCCAGGGTCCAGGGCTGGCCACTGGGTGGGCGTTACTACAGACACAGGCGTTGAGTTGAATCTGAAACCCACCAGTTCCCCTCTACTGCCCAGGGCCTGCGGCTGCTAGGTATGGTGTTTAGAAAGTGTTTCAAAGCTTACGTGACCTCATAAGAATAAAACGGACTTCAAGTTAAATAGAGTTGAAGTGAACAGAACTTCAAGCTAAATTTTGATTGAAATTCTCCCCATTGTCAGCCGACATTTTCAATTTTCATTTCCCTGCCTCGGCCCATTTTGCCATAGAAACTTGGATGTTTTTATTGAGCAGCAGCCAGTGGACTGGAGGGGCACACTATAAATTTGGAAAAATAAATAAATGCTTCAGAACTTCCACTTGAAAACCACAGCTAAAAATGAAATTGAAGCTGACCCACCCCTTTTCTTTTAAATTGTGGGAACGGACTTAGTCTGCCTCAATTTTTAAGCCCATATTAAATTTTATATAGGCACCTCAGAGATCAATCCATGGCGGGGTCTAAAGCAGTTGTGGCAGCTTTGACTCACCCGGTTAGATTGGGACAACTCCAAACTGAAGGCATCATCCCTCCTACCTCACGACCCTTAATAAACACATGTGGTTAAAAAATAAAAAAAGGAAAGAAAAATTGGTTTGTGGGCATAGAGAGAATAATTCACTCCAAATTGCTCCTTTGATGAATGTGGACAAAAGAATAAAATTTGTCACCCAGCTGATATTACCATCAATATTTTGTCCAGCTACATTCTTTCCAATTTAAAAACAGTTCAATATCCCTTTTACCATCAAGTAGCAGCACTTAATAAACAGTGATGGATGGTTTTTATTTTTGTTCGCATTTCAGTCTTCCCCGCTTCTGTTACAAGGGAACTATTTTGCTTGGGGGAAATGTAGATCTCCCGTCTTTCTTGCATTGACATGCATCCCTCAAGGAGAGACGGCTATATTTAATTCATAACCCCCATCGGCTACACAAACATACAACTTCCCATCAATTAGGCAACACAGAGATGCTGTTAAAAATCAATGAGCTTATTATTAAATATATTTTTTTCATGTAGCAATAATAGTTATTGCTGCACTATTGTTATTACTGCAATGTCAGCTGTGCAGACGGCTTTCGCAGAGTTTGATTGGCTTTGATCTTGCAGTAAGGCAGTCTGTGTACGGAGGGCTCTGAGCAGGCTTCTCTGTCTGTCTGCTGCCAGCTTTGGGAGCCACCAAGAGAAGGGGGGAAACCTGTGCCGTGGTGGAACAAACCTCAGACTGCAGGCAGAAGACCTGGGTTCTAGACCAGCTCTGCGTAGAGATAGCTGTGCGACCGTAGGTAAGTCCCTCCTCCGTCCTGGGCTTTGGCATCCTCATTTGTAAAAATAAGAGTTGTCCTATGTGACCACTGAGGACATTTCCAACCCAAATTTTAGAATTCTTTCATCGCTTTGGTTTCTCTTGCCAAAGAACCAGAAGCGGCTGCAACTCAGCCACTCACAGTTGCTCCTTCTCAAGACCGGACTTTTTATTTTAAGGGGAGGGGGAGGGAACAGAGCAGGAGAAAGCTGCTGAATCCGAGCACACGTTAAATTGATCCAAAACCCAAATATGCCCATATTTGTGTTTGCATTCTGGTTGTATGTTTATTAAAAATAATTTTGATATTTTGACACATGCCACTGTGGGAGCCTCCCGCCTGCAAACAGAGATGTTAAAACTGCCAGCGCATGCAAAGGTTAAAAACAACATCGCACCGATTTTGGCAACTACAGCATGTGCTGTCTGACCGCAGCTGATCTGAACTGAGTCCTCCGTAATTACAGGAGAAGGTGGAACAGGTTTGCTGCTAATTGGAAAATTCTGCAAATGGCAGCACTGAAGTAAATTGACAGTCGTTAGAATATTAGCAAAATGAGAGTACTGATTAGTAAAAAGCTCAGATGCAGACTTTTTTTTTTTTTACTGCCGGAATCTACTGGCAAATTGATAATAAAAGCTGAACTTAATAATAACAGCTGTTATTTGACCTGGTAATATTTTTTTAATCTGTTGCTGTTCCCAGACCAATAACACATAAAGAAAGTCTGTATCCACTGTTGCAAAATTATTTTGAATCCCAAAAGGTATATTCCAACACAGTGAGGCAAACTGAGCTTAAAGGGGCAGCCATCAATAATAGTCAAACCCAAATGGAAGCGTCGTGGCTGGAAGCACCGAGTGCTGTGTTGTCTTTATCTCCCGACAGTCTCGGTCAGCATGCTAGACTGGCACCGTGTCCTTTTTAGGATCGCACCAGGGTTCTATTTCAAACGTGGTCTCGAGTCATGACTGGTAGAAATGTCCAAGTTCACTTGTGTTTTATTTTAAGCTAGACAGGGAGGAACACAGGGCATTACTAGAACCTAAGCCTTTTATCAGCCCCGAGCCACTGATACTGACTATGCTCCATCACAGCAGGGCAAGAATGCAGATGGGAAGAGATGCGTTTTAGAGATGCTGCCGTGAATTCATAGAGAGGGGACCGTAAGCTCATGCGTCCTGCCGCGTGTGCATGAGGGGTCCAGAAGACTTCCGACTAGGACGCTCTCAGCCATTGTTGTGGTGGGACACAGAATTTGGGACAGTTTCTAGTTGCATTGAAATATACATCAGAAGTCTTAAAAATGCCTGTGGCCATTGACTCAGTGACTCTATTTCAAGGGTTTGTACCAAAGAAAAAAACATGGATATGCCCAAAGCTCTGGGATATGCCCAAAGCTTTACCCACAAAAGATGTTCCTTGAAGCATTGTTTATAATAAATAAAATAGTGAAAATCTTACTTGTCCTGAAATGAGTAATTCTGGATATACAAAGTCATACTACATAATTATTTAAATCATATTGTGGATAATGTCTAATGATATCCAAATATAATCTAGTATGTTTTTTTTAAAACCCCAGAATACAAAACAGTGAACATAGGATAACCATTTCTTTTTTGGGGGGGTGGGGAGACAGAGTCTTGCTATGCAGTTCAGGCTGGCCTTGAACTCACTAGGAAGCCAGGCTGACCTTGAACTTGAAGCAATCCTCCTGCTCCAGCCTCCCCAGGTGGGATCATAGGTGTGCACCACCGTGCCTGGCTAACCACTCTAAATACACACAGAGAAAGAGAGGAGCCCGAATGAGATGCGCCACAGAGATGGATCTATAGTTATTTCTGATCAATGGGTTAAAGGATCATTTTCACTGCTATTGATTTGTTTGTTTACATTTTCTAAATTTCCCAAAATTACCACATGCAGCTTTAATCAGAAAAATGTGTGTAAATTATTTTTAGGAGTAAAATAATCTATAGATGGTTTTTGTTGCTTTAAGTAAATTTAAAAAAAAAAAATCAGGCTGCGGTAATGGGAACAGCAGGATTCCCAGAGGAGGAGCTGGCTTCTTTAACCCTAGACTCTCTCTGCCTTGGAAGATGTAGGTTCCCCTCCACCAAGGGAAGGAAAACAGCTAGCTGAGCGCAAATCCTAAACGCTACGTGAAAAATCAGCATGCAGATTAGGGTTATTTACACACACACACACACACACACACACACACAATCTTCTATTTGATAACTGTCCTCTGAAAACATAGGTCAGCAACACTTCAAGCCTTGGCAAGACAGATTTTCTTTTACGATTCTGGACTCCATACTTGGGTGACTGCCACTTCCTTCTGCTTTTACTCTGACACCACAGCGCCTCACTCACTGTCCACAGATGCAGGAGGGCATCCTCGAAGCTCTCAAGGGCTGTCTGCCCACCAGTAACCCAAGCGCAGTGGAGGCTGGAACCACACAACCCCAAATCCAGCCAACTGCCTGCAATAGACTCCTCTCCTCAAGTTCACTGCTAACTGGATGCACCCGTCCTGTGCAGAGCCTTGTTTACGGAGCGCTGCATATTTAACCAAAGCCGGAGCCCCCGGGACATCCCCGTACGTACTTGTGTGTGGGCCAAGAAGTGGAGAGAGGGTGTGACCTGCCAGAGCTGACCTTGGTGCGCACGTGTGTTTGCTGGAGCAACAGTGGACACATCGCATGTCCCACCAGGTCTGGTTTTTTTAACCTTATTAATATCCTATAGTACCATTGCCAAAAACATGAAATTCCAGAGGCAGCTCCCCAAAGTACTAGCACAGCCAGAACTGCCACAGTTGCTCCTCACAAGAGGATAAAGCCCACCACTAACTTCAGACACAGGACCAAGCGACCTGCAAGCTGTTTCTCACTAGGAGTGCGAGTGGGCAATGGGCAGGTCCCAACACGACAACCAGACTCAATTGACTATATCCCAGAATTTTTTCTAAGTGGTTTTCGGTTTTTTGGGTTTTTTTTTTATTTTTTTGGACCGGGAATCCAGGTTCCCCTACCCTTCGATTCCTTCTAAGAGTTATGCATCAGGAAAACAAAGCAATAAGGAGAAGGGAGGTGGGGTACTGCTGCAGCCGTTTGTGCCAAATACAGTTAAGGGTGGAGAGGGAGGTGGCATTAGAAAGGGGGAAAAATCAAGTCACTTTCAATCAAGTGTCACACCTTTAAATAGTGGTTAAATCTTTGCATTATGCAGCTCATCCCTTTACAACATGGGGTTCCCTTAGAGAATTCCCTGTTTACACTGGGAATTCCTCCAGGGCCGCATCAATAAAGCTGAGCAGATGTCAGGGTGGAATGCCAGCGGCAGTGGCTGTTGTCAGGGGCACTGGGGAGGGAGGCACACAACAATGAGAGCCTGCATCTGCTACACAAAGCCCTCGCGCGTGGGTCAGGTTCTGCCAGTGTGTAGAGATTCCACCCCACCCTTTGTCTGGGCACATTGCCTTTCTTGTTTCTCGATGACAAGGGTTGACACATGTCACCCGGCCCTATCAGGAGTGTTATTTGTTTGCCACTTGCGTTTGCACCCATGTTTCTGACCTCGCCCACATCTCTGCTGAATGCACAGAGCAGAGCTGAGTCTCCAGCCCTGCCCCAATCTACAATTTCATTATGCACTTTGAGTCGAAAGTGGGATGTAGATGTCCTTCTTTTTAATTAAAAACATGATTGATGAGACTTAACTGACAGTAGGAAATGCAATTTAAATATTCCTTAAAGAGGCACTAACCCTGTCTGTGCACCGACGCTCCCCGTTCCCATTCAAACTTGCAAACCAGCAAGAGAAGGGAAATTAAAATAAAAGCCCTGTTCAAGTCCATTCAGCTGGGGAAGGGTAGTGACGTTAGACAGCCCCGGCAGTCGGGGAACCAGAAACTTCTGCCCATCAGGGGCAAATGTGAGGTGTTCCTTGCTAATGGGAACCCTTGGAGTGATGAAATGCAGCAGATGACGGCCAAAGAATACGATTATGATACGAGATCACGCAAAGCAGAAACAGCTAATCCTCTGTGGTTTAGTAGGCAGTAATCCACTTCCGAGAACCCTCATACCCAAACTCTCCATTTCCCCAGACCTGTAGAAGTTTGTTGTTGTTGTTATTGTTTTGTTTTAATTTTGTTTTAATTCTCCTTTTGACTGTGTTGCTAAATTTTTGTCCTCCGCTCCTCAAACTCCTCTTATAAACTGCACGCTACAAGAAAAGTCCTGAAGTCCTGGAGCCTTGGGCAGGACGGAGGGAGGCAGCATTTCTAAAGTAGAAAGGAGAGTGCTGGCCACTTTTTGAACGGTCTTCTCAGATCTGTTCCCCTGATGACTACTAAGTTATGAGGGAAAATTCCTTGAACCACAGGACACAGTAGTGTAGGAATTATGGGAACCCCAAGATGTGTAACCAGGGCCAGGAATAAGTTTCCCCGATGACAGACGGAGACTTCCCACCAGTATCAGCAATCCAGAAATAATGGATCAAGTTGAAGCCTGGTCTGTGCCAAAATAGTACAACTCAAACACCAACAATAGCAATGTAAAGTTTATTTTAAAACTAGATTTCCCTTCTCTTGCTTAGTATCATTTAAAGAGGGATTTCTGTTGTCATTTCAAGATATTTTGTTTTGCTTTCCATGGAGATAGTTCTTTTCTGAGAAACAGCAACTTCGAATTTAAAAAAGCACACTTTCCTAAACTTATGTATAAGAATAGCTTTGGCTACACTCTAGAGGCTTGCTGAAAGCATAATCTTCATATGTGGTTTGTGCCTAAAGATTTTATCCGAAGATTTCAAAAGCCCTTAAAGAGCAGTGAGTACCACACGGTACAGCTCTTTTCCACTTAACACCTAATTAAAGATTGATAAAAAGAGAAGCTTTTATTGAAAGTCTTAGATTAGAGAAAAGGGGCTACAAATGGAGCTGATTTTTTGGTAAGTATTTAACTAGCAAAGGTTAATTAGAATTGTAGCAATGAGATGTAAAATAACAGATTCTGGTCAATTGATTAATGAGATGTCAGAAGGTACAAGAATTCACCTTTGGGAGAAATGTATTAAAAATGAAATATTTTGCAAAACCATGGAGCTTTCCCTCTTGCCTAGTTTATTAACACAGGCTAAAGCTATAAATGCTTTTCTATTGATAATGATGAAAAAAAAAAACAATGCTTCCTCTCTAATCTACCAAAAGGAGTCCTAGAATAATACCCAACTTTCTGCCATCAAAAATTTCACCCTACACAAAAGTCTCTAAAAGACGCCAAAGCCTCCAGCAGCCCCCTTTCTTTCTTCTTGTCTCCATCTTATTCCCTCTGCATTATATAGTCAGATTAATTGAAGGACTAATGCATTTCCAAATTCTGGATTTGAAATTATTGAGGTAGAGCATTTCAAAATACTCATTCTATAAATATCAATTTGTTCCTCCCGTATCAATTTCACCATGGAAATGGGTGATGGGTGGGGAGGAGGATCGAAGATGTTTTTCCTTCCTCGTTGGGCTCCTTTGGTGAGCAAGCAGATCTTCCCATTTGTGGCATAGATGTTCTTTGTCACAGTAAACCACAGTATATTGTGTTTATAGATGTCCTTCAGGCATGTCACAACAGTTTGGCATTCTGAGCAGCTCTACCACTGTGTACATTAAATAGTCATGTAGTTACATTAAACAGTGGGAGTTCACACTTCACAACCACTCAGGGTTTTAAAACAGATGTGGGCTGTCTGTTGTCAGACACCAGTGAAAAAGCTCCGAAGAATCTTGATGGGAGTGTAATCTCACAATGATGGAGGGACCCCCAGATTTCCCGTGCAAATTCCCTTATACCCCTGCACCAGCGAGTATGAGTAGGAGAGAGTGGGGGAGAAGGAAGAGAAAAAACAGAGGGGGAAAAAAAGCCTCAACTTTTATGTCTTACACTACAGAGATCTGAAAAAAAAAGAATTCAGAATTCGGAATAGTTTGTGGCATGGAATATTTTGAGCGGGGTGGGCTTGCTGGGGTGTCGTGGGATTTACTGACAGGAGAATTTTTGACAGTTGATGGACAGATGAATCCCGTCATGGAAGCGTTAGTCGAAAGCGGCAAGGCCAGATGGAAACTCACAGCTTGTCTTTAATATTAATTTTCTTTTTTTTTTCAAGAGATCAGAATTCCCTAATTCCCTAAAATGTTTCAATGCATCTTGAGGTATTATTTTTCCAATGCTTTTCTCCACCTACTCTTAGTTAGAGTGTTCCTTTGTGTTCGTGTTATTTTTCCTCTCTTACTTTGAAAAAATAAAAGCCTACTTTTTTCTTTCTTCCTTGTTTTTTTTTTTGCTCTACTTGCACAGCTGTTAAAATTCTTCCTTCATTTACAGCAAATATAAATGGCAGATACCCAACATAGTATGATATCAAAATATGAGCTATACAGTGAGGACAATTGAGACTTTCAGCTTCGTCACCAGTGGGGCAATTGCTTTGTGGCTGAACGGGTGGCACCTCTTGCTTTTAGAAGGACAGAAGAGTGGCTGTCTTTCTGACGTGAGATTAAGTCATTTATTCTGGCAGGGCTCAGTGGGACAGAGACCGGGCTAACACTCACAGGCCAGAGTTCTAGTCCTGGCGCTGCATGGCTAGCCTGGTGGTAGTATGGAAGTCACTGCAGATGTTGAGCCTGACTTCCTGCCTCGTAAAATATGATGAGTGCCGGAAAGAGGACAAGAGTGCCAACACGTTGATCTCGACACCTGCACTGCTGTTAGAATTCTAAGGAAGCTTCTACTCGGCCAGCTGACTATTCACACCAGGGGCTGCTGCCCTTCGTCGCCCCACTGTGGAAGTTCTTGGAGAACTAGGTGTCCTCCCCAATTCCCTGGGTCAATGCCCTCATTTCCGGTCTCTTCTGCTTTCTACTGCTCCACACAATTTGACTACTGTGCATTTTCATGTGGGGAGACCCCACTCTCAAGATAAAACTATAAAACATTTAAAAATCACTGACCAAGGACATTATCCCATACTTTAATCAGCAAAGCTCAAGTTTGCCATCTTTTCTCTTCTGTGATTTTTTTTTCTTTCTTTCTTTTTTTCTTCCTAGGTCCTTCCTTTGACATCACCAGATTCATTCTGGTTGAGAGCATTATTTTAAAACATTTCTTCTCTGTGTACTGCCTATTTTCCTGAAACTGTTTCAGTCGCAGCGTAAGAATACTAACACATGCAGCTTTCCCCAGTTTCCTGACACATCCCTTTGGTTACACATTGAGCCCTTGTGTGGGAGTTGTGCATGTATGCATGGACACACTCATGCGGTAAGGTATTAGTCTGGGTCAACCAAAAAGACCTTTTATGTCATGAAAGCATTTCAATAAACTAAGGGCTCCCAAACAAAGTTATGGGTTGTGGTTTGTTGGTAAAATGTTTCCTCCATACAATAGCCAACCACTGGCCTTCCTGTGGCTTGGTAAGGACCATGTGGCACCTCACTGGTTCCATTAAAGTGCTCAGAGACCAGATCCTTCTCTTTTGTTCTTTCTCCTTATCTGCGAAGCAGGGAGAGGGTTAGAAGCATAGAGGAGAGAGGAGTTTGAGATATAGATGATAGGTAGGTAAGTAGGTAGATAGATGGAGTTCTAAAAGTCAGAGACAAACCCCCGTTGGGTAGTATTCACCACAAAGAAGACCAGCAAAAACATTATGTTGCTCAAAGCTGAAGTCAGCTGCCTCAGTGAGCATGATTCCTCACCACGATAACTAGAGAACTACTTCTTCATGACTGAGCAGGTTAAACTAGATGACACTGAAACCCCTTGTAATAATTAAATATATGCAAAATAGGTCATATGCAATAAATGTACGTGATGGACATATCACATATAAATATACATCTCGATATAGGCACATCTATGTGAACTTATATAAACATGTATATGATGATAGCTATTATCATATACATATCATGACTAAGACACATACATAGCTCAGCAACAGGACATTTCACAAACGTATTTGGAAATACCTACATGAAAGAAGAGAGCATTGAACTGGAAGAGATCTCAGAGCGAAAAATCTGGGCAGACTGTACATTCCCCAAAAGCTGAGGGCAGAGCCAGGGTTAGCCATGACTTATGTTTGAAGGTATTTTACAGGAAAATTTTTCACCTTCCAGCACATTCCCCTGGTGTGGAAGTGGAGGGGCGCAGCTGAACCGGTGAGGACAGGAAGGCAGGCTCCTCCCAAAGCCGCTACCTTGCCACTCTGCCTCCTTTCTCCCAAGAGTCTCCGGTTACCTCTCCCCTGCGCCACTCTCTCCAGCATCCCAGGAATATACACTCTTCTAAAGCCACAGAGGTTCATTCATTGCCAGAGACAGAAAGGACCCTCCACAAGCATTACCTTCCACCATTTGTTTTACAAAAAGGGAAACCGAGGCTGGGAGAAGTCATACTCTTAGCCTGCTATCCAAAACGAAAGCCTTGGTTTCTGCTTAACTCCTCAAAAACCTTAAAATAGGCAACCCGCCCACACAACCAGGCAAGGAATGATTTAAACCAGGTGGGTGCAAGAATGACTTCATTCATTGCATTTTCCATGTGCCTCGTGAGGGAAGGCATGTGGAATATGTATATAGCGAGGGAGACCCCAGCCACCGCACCCCCCTTCCTCCCACACACGGTAGACTAGTAAATGTTTGCTGGCTATTTGCAAGGCGGACAGTGGGGGTTATTTTTCCTGTGTGCCAAATAACTTTATCCTAGAGGAAATATTTCACTCTGACAAGATTTAACAACAATTATAAGGACACTTTCTATTGATATGGCACTCTGTGTCTAGGACATTTTTTCACACACTGTTTCATGGGTTAGTTGATGGGGTGTGACTCCAAGCCTCTCGGGTGTGAAGAGTGAAAGGCAGGAGCTGAGGCCACCTCACTGCAGTCCCTGGGGCTTTCCCTCTCCCACACTGGCACAGCTACTGAGCTGCAGGGCCCTGGGTGTCCCCAAATTTCAGCTGCTCCCCCTCCTTCTGCTCACCTTTCTCACATGACATCCTTTACTTATTCATTTATTTATTTATTTATTTATTTATTTTTGGAAATGGAACAGCAGTGTCCCAGAAGAAGCAAAGGATGCCTCACCAAACCATGACTGATAACACCCCGAAACACCTGTCAAAAGTGTGGGTGTCCAGGGCGAGCTCTCTCCATTCTGAAGATGGCCCAGGGTCCTAGTCCATTTGGGTCCACTCTGTGCCGAAACTGTGAAGCATTGGGTCATTCAACACACATTTCCTGGGTTCCGAATATTTGTCAAGCTCTGCACCAGAGGCTGGAAATAGAACGATACAATCCTGTCCTCACAGAAGTCACTGGACAGTGGAGGACATGCACCCTGAGGAGAAGACTGTAAGAGGATGTACTGGGAACCCGGGATGCACGGGAAACACACTTAAGAGGCAGGAAAGGCCACCTCCAAGTCCCCTCCACATGCTCTGTTCCACAGAAGCTTTCTCATAATCACATCTGATGTGAGTCTTAGGGGCCGGTTAGACAGTAAACCACGTCGGGCACCTTTTTTTTTTTTTAATTAACATGCAATTCCATCACCTTCAGTGCAGGCTGGATTCCATACCCCTCACCCCCATGGGTGGAACAAGTGAAGCCCAGCAGAAGGGACATGTTTCCGGAGAAACTCAGAACTGGGCAGAAACCACACCGGCATGTTCAACAATGCATCTGTGGGCTCTTTCTGAGTATTTACGTACTGTCGATTCACAACATACGTTTGAACACATTCACAGCTTGCTATTTTCAAAACTGGCAACAAAAACATCTTCAGTTTGGAAAACTGGTCACTCAACTAGACTACACAGGTACCCAGGTGGTGACCTCAGGGGGTGATGGAACAGCGTGTACGTTCAGGTTCACTATCCGCTGTCCCTCTGAGCACCTGCGAACACAGACAGTAGGCAGTGTGACACTGCAGCGTACCTTCCTGCCTGTTAACGTGCACGTGTCAGTCCCGGGAATGCTGAAGGGTTCTTCTAGGCATTCACCAGGCCCTAGCGCTTTGGATAGCAGTTCAGACCTGGTGAGAGGATTCTAAAGCTATGGCCTCCCTTTGCCTTCTTTCTCGTATTCTCAAAGTCTCCCCGAGTCCTATCCTGAGTTCTCCTTCCTCTTCCAGGGCTGAGCTCTGTTACCGAGAGGTTCCTGGGTCTAATGCGATCTGAACCCCAGCTCCACGCCATCTGGTTCAAGAAGGCGGAAAGCTGCACGCTGCTTCTCCTGCGCCTCCAGCTGCTTGGCCTGAAACCCTGCAGGGTTCTCTCCTCTCCCCTTTGCTGGGAGCAGCGCTCTTCCAGAGCTGGGGGTTTTGTGCAGTCTTTTACAGTAATTAGCAAATGGACACAAGGTCCCCAAGGGACCGCTCCCTTTTTAGAGAGGCTCCGTGGAGATTAACCCCTGTCTCAGATCATCGGGGCCCAGTCCACCCCTGGCCCCCTCCTCAGGCGGCTTCAGAGCTACATATATGGCAGAGTCGCTTTGGAAATTCGAACGGAGCCTAAATTGGAGATCTGACACGTACCTCCTTCCCTGGGTAATTAAGCGTAGTGTCTAGGGTGGCTGTGAAGCTGGGACAGCCCTTGGCCCTGTCCACTCCATCACCTCCCAGTGCAGCCTACTTCTGCTCCAGCGTCACGGAGCCTAGGGACTACTTTCTGTGCTTTCCTGCTGTTCTCGGGAGGCATTGCCGACCTCTGTGTGGAAGGGGTTGGAGGACGCTGAGTTGGTGGGGATGTGGCTGTGTCCATGAAGTGGTGACTTCCTTGAGCCCAGGAACCTTCCCCAGGAAACTACTTGAAAATCAGAATACACCACCATCTGCCTGGGCCTGAGCACCCCAGCTCAACCCCAAGGAGTCTAAAGGGAACCAACACCCAAAGATTCGTGTCTTCTATGGAATAAAACTGTTAAACTATAGAAGATGTCCAAGGCTGTCCACTGAAACACGTCCTGTACAGTGGAGGTTTCCTTACTCTCAGTTTCATGTCTCTCTTCTGTACCGCCAGCATTGGACCTTCTATTGGCCTCTAAAAAATCTCTAGTGACTGTTAACTCCAGAGCTGCTCCCCAGATGACAATTCTTCATCCTTCTAAACAGGATGTGCAATGTTTAGCTGCACAACCCCACAAAAACACAATTCATCCTAGTATCAGGGCCAACTGAAGGAGCAAGACACAATGTTGATCCACAGTGTTCTACTCCTTCCTGTTTCTTGTTGGAATTAAATAGAGCAGAGGAAGTTACCAGAAGGTCCTATTGGCTGCCCTGATATCTCGGGGCCCACGAGTGACTATATCTTCAGCCAGATGATAAGAGAAGAAAACGGGGTCCCAGTGTGCTTGTGACTCAGGACTGCCCAGCAGCTCCTGAAACCAGCTCTTGCTGCCCTTAGGAAAAAGAACGTCTGAACAGAGGAACTTAGAAAAGAGGAGCTCTCTCCATTAAAAAATCTTTCTCTTTATACTTTTCCACTCAAGTTATGCAAAAGAAAGCCCTTGTTATGAATTTGGTTTATTACTGGCAATCCCACTGAGATAAAGAAATGCACAAAACTAGATTCCAGCTCTTGATGAGACTGTAGCTGATGTAAAGACAAGAGGTAAATGACAGAGAGTTAGAAATAGATGTATAAAGTTAATGAGCATCTTTACAACCTAGCATTCAGGAAGAGCTTCTACTGCATGACACTGTCTAGAACTCCATTCTACTGCCTGTTCAGCTGCAAAGGACAGGTGAGAAGTACAACAAATGTTTAAATAAAAATTTGTATTACAGTCAAAGACACATTGTCCTAATCCCTCTCACTTCAATCATACTTATTTCATTGTTCTTTCCACTTTCTAAAGCCGTTCTGGAAGTTCTCTTCCGTGAGTGTCTTTACAAAGTAAGATCAAAAGGACAGTGGACCCTACTGCCAAATGCTATCTAACAGAAATGCAGGCTTATAAAAACATCATGCTGTGTCTTCATCCACCTTACTCTCTGGATCTGCCACTGTTCAGCTCCTGGCTCTTCCTTAAACTCAAAATAACAATGAAAGATAAATGTTTTGAATTGATTCAGGGTACTGAAGTAGCCATGCCAGTGCAATCAAAGACACTCACGAAAGAGGACTTCCAGAACTGCTTCAGAAAGTGGCAAGAATGGTGGATAAGTGTATGTGAAGTGTGGGAGAATATCTGGAGGAGGATTAATGGCAATGTGTCTTTTATTATAACAATTTTTTTTTATTTAAGACCACATTGCACTTTTTGATCATACGTCATAGTTCATTGGTCATGAGTCTTGGTTTCCTTCCCATTAAGACTAGAGTGTTTTACAGAAGAGCTCAAAGTATTCAATTTGAGTCCCCCTTTGTATCTAGCACAGGACTTTTTACGTGGTTGACCTTCAGAGAAGCATAGGGTGGCTCGTTTGTTCAGCGCAGCAGTGCACCCAGCCAAGGAGTGAGTGGGTTCTGACCTGCGGCCTCTGCATGGTAGCATAGGACGCACTCGGCCTGCTTCTTGGAAAGCTAATGAGCCCTTTGGAATTCAGATTCCTCAAAAGTGAAACAAAGCAATGGACTGGATTTTAATGCCAATGGATTTGACACCAGACCTCAATTAGCTGTGTGATCATTTTTCAAGAACACGAAGGCTGTTACACAGCCCCGTCCCTCCCAAGACTCCTCTGCTCCAAGCTTCTCCAGGGCCTGTAACCTGAACTATGGTTCTTGTGCCCTGGTTTCAGGGCCCGAATAATTTCAATTGTTCTTTTTTGATGCAGGCCCAGTGTGTGACCCCAAAGCCGAGCCCAGTACCTACATCTTGTTTCTCATTAAGTTCTCTCAAGCTTTTCCTCCCCGCCCTGTCTTTAGGTGGTTGTGCAGACCAGGGAATTTCTAACAGGTCTTTTCCTCTACAGCTCTGTGGGTTGCTGACTTCAGGGGCAGCCGGATCCATGGAACCCAGCAAAGATGTCACCCTCTTCTGCATTTGTCTTGCATCTTCTTCTCTAGCTTTTGGCCTGAGTGAAGCTTCTCGCATCAAACCTGGTTAGAAAAACAGAAAGTCTCTCCCTCCTCTTCACGGCCCTGCAGCCTGAGCTGTGCTTGGTTTCAGGGTATAGTGAGAGCCTGCAAAGTTGGACTCTGATACTGGAATTACAGAGGAAAAAAATAAAGCTAGAGGGGAGGAAGTTCTGATTCCTGCTCTGTTAAAAGTTTAGTGCAGCTGGAGGACAGCTACATTGACTGGGATGGAGAAGGAATTCATATTCCTGGTGCTATGTAAGGATTTAGGACTCTCAAAGCTACCAAAGTGCTCCTCATTTTGTCTCGAAGGTGGGAGAGCTTTTTCGCTTATTAATAAAGAATGCGGGAGAGTGGTATCAGGATGAGGGAGAGGCTACAACTGGAAGGACTGCCCAGGGCAGCAGAGAAACAGTCTTGCCTGTCAAAACACCAGCAAGTCCTCATGCACCCAAAACTACCTCTCCCACTGTCCGGCATGATGGGGAAATGCCACGTCAGTTCTTAATCACCACGGAAAACAGAGTATGTCAGCTCCCAGATTCTCCAGTTAACTGTGTCTGCCTGGAACAGCCGGAACTCTCTGCTTTCCCCATTATTCCTGTGTTTGAAGGGATGCAATAGCTAAGAAGGAAAGGCCCTCACGAGCAGGACATGGGGATGGGAGTACAGGCTGGGTCAGCCGAGTGTGCGCATGAAACAGCCCGGCTTATAAATGCCTGCAGAACACGACTGTACCTTATCAGGACCACGATGCTTAGCACGAGCTCTTACACCTTGTCTCAGAACGCCTGCGAAGGGAGAAGTGACTGGAGGAGAACGGAAAGTCCCCAAGGACACTCCAACTTCCCCCAGAGCCACCTGGGATGGTAGAAGGGGGAAGCTCTCACTACCAGAAAAGATTTAGTCTTGTGGACTCTACCGTGATAGCATCCACCTTTCTCTGCCCTCCCAACCACCCCGTCTCCACTACCGAAACCAGCTCCAGCTCCTGACCAGCCCACTGTTACGACCCTGCCATAGTTTGGATATGATCCGAGAAGATTCTCACAGGGTTTGGGTGTTCAAATTTAATCCCAGGAGTTAAGAGGGTGAAAACTTTATCTAATTATGGTGTTTAGAGGTGGAACCCTTGGGAGGTGATTACGGTTAAATAAACCCATCAGGATGGGGACCCCCATGACTGAACATGGGTGGCTTTATAAGAAGCGAGAAAGATAACCCCTGTTTCTCCCCTATGTGGTGCCCCCTGCCACCACAGCTGTCTGCCAGCCCTTGACTTGAACTACAGCATGAGCCAAAATAAATCTCTCTTCCTTTACAAAGTTGCACAGTCACAGGTATTTTGTTACAGTACTGAAAAGACTACTACAATTCTCTGCCTCCACCATGTCCAACGCCAAAAGAAGATCCAGGAGACAGCATGTGTTCTCTGCCTCACTTTTACATTCAGTGGAGCTTGGATGATTCTACACGGAGCACCCAGCAGGCTCACCCCCTTCTCAGCCTGTGGTTCCCTAGTTATTTACCTCCTCTGCTCCCAGCTGCTCTCCTCCACACCCAGCCCACGCCCCCTACTCTAGCCCTAGTCAAAGGTGAACTCAATCAGCTCCCATCATCACCAGGAAGCTGCCATTCTCAGCCATCCGTGCCTGACACCGCTGCATGCAGACCGGAGCACGTACTCCTTTGCTTGGCCTCTGAGTGCCTGGATAACCTGGCCCCCACCTCCCTCACAGCCTTGGCACCCCCCAACCCTGTGTGAGCCCCACTGCAAGCCTGGCAGTGTGGCACAGCTCCCGCCTCTTTTGCAGATGCTGCTGTCCCTGCCACCTAGGATGTTGTCACCTCCTTCACTGCCAGGTGACCCCTCTTCATTCCTCACCCAATCTGGGAATCCTCTACTCTGCACAATGATCCATGATTCTAGTTTTTTCCAAGGGAGGGCTAGATGGCCTTCCTGGGGTTTTGGTACAGGCTTCCAGTAAACACTTCCTGTCTTCTGTCACTCTTGGTTTCCCCATCTGCATTCCCTGTTACAGAGGAAGAGACTGGGACACGAGAGTCTTACATGGCAGGTGTGTAATAAACACTTCCTAAGGGCACAATAATGTTGGGAAGGTCTTTCACAGGGCTTAGTGGGCCAAATGTTCCCTTCCTCATAGAGTCATTCTACAAGCCTCCTCTAGGCTGGACACAGAGGGTCTCTCATCAGAGGCTGATCCTAAAGCAAGGAATTTTCTACATGACTTGGTTTCCCCTTGACCTGGCTGGAGAAAACCACAAATAACAACGTGCCCTGTTTCTCCTGTTGTATGCGCTGGTTCCCGCCAGGGTCCTACAGAGGAACGAAAGCCCCAACTTGTTATCGCTCTAGAGATCAGTCATTGTCACTCGGGGACCACAAACTAGTTCAGTGACTTTGCACAAGCAAACACAGAGCAGCTACAGAGAGGACTGTCCTTTCCCAGACACCCCTGTGATCTGGAGGGAGAAAACCAGCGCCTGGCTTCGTCTTCCCCAGTTACAACGCCTTGGGAGGGATGGGCTCAGAGTCCCACTCTAATTATACCCTGTTTGAGTAGGAAATGGAATTCCTGCTCACATCCCTAAATCTCCCACTGACGCGGCACTTATAACTACATTAAAGAGGAAGTGCTCTTCGCTGCGCGCCCTCACTCAAGATAATTGGACAGGGAAACAGCACTGAGGGGCCTGAGGCCCTTCCCAAAATGACAGAACAGAACCACGACTCATAAAGGAGAGAAAATAGTGGTTCCCTCCTTGAGCCCTCGAACACAAGGGAAATAAACGGAGCCTTAACTGAAAGATGAATATATCTCTCCGAACCCCTGGGTTTTGGAACCGTGGGAGCGCCAAAGTCTAATCTGACATTGGCACTGATAGCTCAGCCTTAAGTCTGCAAAACAAAGCTAGCCAGGGTGTGGCTTTAGCCCAAAGCCCACTCATGGCTGCTGCCCCCTGGGTGGCTGGAGGTGACTGCAAGCCATCCAGGAACCCAAATACACACCGAGAAGCATGTACCGACGAAATAACAACACGTCTTGCACAGACACTTTTACTTTGCAGATGTTCACAGTCATCAGCGTCAGCGTCACTGAGGCCATTTCCTGAATGCTTACTACACGCCACTCCCTTCCCGAATACTATCTGCATGCTAACTAACTTCTCACTGTCTCCCCCAAATGTTGTACACCTCCACCATCATTCCTATCTTACGAGTGAGAAAACCGAGTTCCAGCGGGGTCAAATAGCTTGCCCAGGTTCACACGGTCAGAAAACAGTGGAGCTGCAGTTCAAGACGGGCACTCGGGCGTCACTGCACACCTTGCAGGATCCAAAGGGTGCTGTGTAATCACCACGTCACATCAGGCTGCCTCCTTCCACTTCTCAGCCAGTAGTTATTAAAAGAAACCTGGTAATCATGCTGGGGGTGTATACAAAATCTTTCATAAGGACCCATTTTTTCGATTGGGAGAAAACCAAAGTCATTCAGAGATTAACCACAAATTAGCCATTCACTCAGCCAAATAAAAAAGGTTGCACAAGACATGCCTTGAAGTTGGCCATAAGATATTGATCCAGTAGGCCTCATGGTGGCCTCTTTATGAGGCGCTTTGAGAATGCGAGCACCCCCGGGAAGGGTATTAGAGGAAGTTGCTAGTTTCTTGGCACAGCAAGACTTCTATATCATTCCTTCATCATCGAAAAACAAGTCAACAAACAAACAGCAAACAAAGAGCAGGGCATTAGAAAGATATTATTAGAAATGCAGGAAGAGAGTGAGAGAAAAGAAGAGGTAGGGGGCCCTGAAAAGGATACGACCATGTTGACAGACAGTCAGAAAAACTGGGAATAAACTTGGCCTACTTCAGTTTTGCCCAGAGCTGGCCTGGAGCGTTCATCAGTACCACACAGGATAGCATTTTTGGGGAAATGTCTTAAATCAGCAGAGAGCAAAACCATTATATCTAGAAATATTAACCTCATCACCTTTTGAAATAAAAACCGTACTGATATGCAGGAGGCTGAGCAGATCTGGGATTTTACCTGAAGACCACACAACATAACTTGTCAGTCTAGAAACACATTCATGGACAGCATCAGAAGACCGACTTTGATAAAGGGGGCCCCTTAATCTGAGAATCTGAAATGAGCCACCCCCCACACACCCGCCCAGAGCTGGTGTTTTCAACTGTTTCCACTGACATTTACAGACCAGAATCTTCATGAGGCCCCATTACTCGGCAGAGGCCTTTCTTCTTTAAGCTCCTACAATGGCCTCTCAGACTCCATATTTGGCTTAAACAAGATGGCCGCCACCAACAACACCCACACTGTATCAGATTCACACATTTTTATTTTAAAAAGTAATAGAAATCTACAATAAGAGGTCAGGAAGCACTGGGAGATGCTGCTTCAAGGAAACACCTGCAACACAAAAGGCCACAGAAGCTAAGTGCTTCTGTGCTCCCAGTGCTCTAGAAAGTTCCAGGCTGCTGTAACAGGAAGCCAAGTTAACATCAGCCACTGCCCTGAACACCTCAACTTGTTAGATGAAAGGGAGACAAATGTAGTCATCAATGGCACCTTATCTATAGCTGCATTTGAGGACTGAAGAAAGATTTGAGGTTAAATGAAAATTAAAATTTTGTCTCTCAGCATAGAGGAATGAGTTAACGTCTGTTAAAGCATTGAGCCAGAGTCAAAAATGTCACCTAATTGTTCTCATTGACCTCAGGCACAGACACAATATTAGGGTCCAGGCAGCCTCCACGCAGTCTTCATGGGTTGGTGCCCCAAACAATACCAGAAATGCATATTTCACCGGCCAGGAACACTGCTAACAAACAAAGCCAATCTTTCACAATTTTAGCACAAATTAAGAAGAAATCAGAGAAAGACTGTGAACATAAAAGAGTTATTTTCTTTTTTCTTTCTTTCTTTCTTTAGCCTGCCCTGATTCCCCGGTCTAAGACAAAGTGGTATTTATGGATTTAAAAGAAAAAAATAAATAAATAAAACAAAATCTCTGTATAGCTTTCTCCCCAAATGAAAATCAAAAATAGATGAACCCTCCCTATTCCTTCTGATTTGGAAATTATTTGGCATTTTTAGAAATTAATTTTTCCAGGCAATTAAATTAGTAATTTGATATCACCATCTTAGTTCATTATATAGAACACATGCTGAAATGACACACAACCTCATTTTCATTTATTATTTTTGCAAACTTAGCACTCATCCAAAGGTATTGGATTGCCAGTACCAGAGACTAGAATCTTCCCTGCCAGCCGGGGAGAGCCTGGGAACGGGCTGTCTGAGCTGGAACCCAGGTCGGTCCAGCTGGGAGAGAAAGATCAAGCTTCACATCCTACTCCTTTATTCTTTGCTCCAGAGTCCGGCTTGGCCCACCCCATGGAACATGATAAATGGCGCCACCACCAGATAGAATCCGCCCCCTCACTTCCCGGTGGCCACCTGGTATTTCTATGACGCCTCTGTCCAAAAAATTCTTAAGTGCTTTCCAAGTCAGCCAACTCAATTCTCCAAGTCTTCCAGACAAAGCTGGGTCTCTGAGACCTGGCAATTCACTTCAGAAGGGAGAGGACACACACACACACACACACACACACACACACACTGAGCTAGAGAAAAGACAGGAGTTTCTACATCTCCTCAGCTTCTCCTCAGCTTCTAAGAATATCCGGTTATGTCCTGTCAAGGGAAGAGTGAGACTGAAGGGTCCTTGTAGCGCCAGATGGCTCCTAAGAAGAAATGAAAGCTCTGTTTGCCCATTTTATAGATGGAAAAGCAAAGGCACCAAAACGATAAGCAACGGCTTCGACTGTGCACCCTAAATGATAACATCAAGGTTAACATTCTGGAGTAATCAGAAATCTTCCTTTAATCATTTTTAATAGGAACACCTGGAGGAGTGTACGGAGAGGGCTGTGTTACTAATTACAGCAGGATGCCAGGCGTGCAAACCCGGACTGTCCAGGGCGAATCGGGATGAGCTGCCACCTTGTTGGCGGAAGAGCAGGCTTGTAAAGTGACTGAGCAGCCCTTAGAGTTGGGAGGGCGGTAGCTCACGCCAGCCTCCCGGCTCATCTCCAGCTGGACATGCACACTCCCCTCTGCAGGCTTCGCTGACCTCCACCCCCGCTCCTAGGTCACCTCCCCGCCTCCCTTCCTCTGCGCGAATCCTGCCCTCTACTTAAAGCCCTACTGAATGCCACACAGCTCTGCTGCCCTCTCCGACTCGGTCTCCTCTCTCCTCCTCTGCACTTCCTTTTGTTGTATGTGTCACACGCCCAGCAGCCCTGACCTGTAGGACACTTTGGAAGGCCTCTACTTATTCTCCAAGCATGAGGTTCTTTCCTTATCCTCTCAGCTCCTTGGAAAGCTGAGATCTGTCTTGCACTTCTCTTGCCTCCACTCTAGCTCAGTGCTACAGTTTGCTCAGGATGTTAGAGAAGGAAAACAAGCTTCCTACAGAGAACCTGAATCTGAGCCGAAAAAGAAAAGATGCTTCCACAACCCCCATGGCCCTATTACCTGCGGCAGCACCCCTGACTCATGCCCCTGTGAGGCTGAGAAGCGCTCACTCTGCACCACACACTGCAGGGCGCGGAGGGGTCCCTCTGTCATAACAACTGGACCATAACAATTCGCTTGCTGGGGGATTTGGCATCATACTGAAAAGTCCTGGAGAACAGAAACTCGGACAGATGGGTTGCTCCACCCCCTGCAGCCATTCCATTAAAGATACCAGTAAACACTAGTTGAAAGGCTGGGGATATAGCTCAGCAGCATAAGTGACTGCCTGGCAAGCACAAGGTCTTGAGTTCAATTCCCCATACCAAAAATAAATAAACAAATATTGGTTGAATGACTAATTGAAGGGATGCATGAAAACACGGTTTCCCTTAAAATAATAACACAGGTACTTCCTGGATTTAGAAAGATAAGGAATGTGCTGAGCTCTAGACTAGTCAGTCACAGGAAGCACACTGGGGTGACGGGGTCCTAGCTTTGGTTTGCCTCCCCGACTGCCTGGCGGAACCCATTTCTAATGTCCTATATCGCATGCCATGGCACCAGGTTCAAAGTCAGGGCAACCGATTTGGGGTCTCAGTTTTCACAGTCACTGTGTCACCATAGGCAAGACACTGTGCTTTGGATTCCCCATCAGAGGCTACAAGAGCTGGTCACTGGGACTCGCTGCCCTCTCCCTGGGTGCCACCTACACGGGAGTGATGGTCCGAGGACAGAGTGACACTACAAGTGTTGGCCACTCCAGGGCCCTGCTGACCACAGTCAGAGATGGTCAGTTAGCAGACAGAGCCCCTGGATCCCCTCCAGCTGCCAAGGAAGCGAGGCTCTTTCGTGCATACGGGACACACATCAGACAGATGGCATGCAGATTTGAGACCTTTTGGAATGAGAACTTCCCTTTCGCTTTCTATTTTTTTTTTATAGGCTGCTGTCAAGGTGTGTTAGTATCTCTTCATTTAAACGAGCTCCTTGGTCTTGGTGCAATGCTAGGACTTAAAAAAAATGTGAGCAGAATAAATAATCGATCATGCTAGCAACATAATTATAAGAACATATGTTAGCTCCAACCAGCGCTATTCTAGTCACAGGAAGGGTAGGTGTGGGGGAGACAGAATGGCAGGAGTGTCTCGAAACAGTTCTGGTGGAGGGAAAGTGATAAAGGGTACCTGGGAACCCACATGTGCTCCTGAACCCCATTCTGGAGCCCGCAGCACCTCGGAGCACTGCTGCTGGGACTTCCTGCTGCTGGGTGCTGGGCCTGGAGACCCCTGGGCCCCTTGATCCTGGACGTGGAGGCTCCTGCGGTGCCCAGGGCAGAGGCCCACAGGGACAGCACAGGTGAGAGAAAGACACCCCCACAGCCACAGCTATGGGACTCGGTCCTCACGAATGGCCCAAGCTGTGAGGCACTGAAGGGGAAATAGATCCAATATCTCAGCTCCTTCAGGAAGAAGTCAGTGGGGAGGGAAATTCTGTCCCCTCTGCCATGTCCCTCTTATCCAGACTGTGCTCACCACTCAAGGCCCTCCTCAGGGAAAGCATCCTGGTTATGCACCTCCAGGGGAGCCCAGCCCCTCCTCTGGGACCTCACAGGCCTCCTGTCCAGACCCCTCCTGCTGTGTACGAAGGTACCTTTTCACTACTGAGAACTGAACCTAGGGCCTTCCCACCAAGATACATCTCAGCCCTTTGTAATTTCTTTTTTTTTTTTTGAGACAGTCTCATTAAGTTGCCAAGGCTGCATTCCAATCTGCCACCCTCCTGCCTCAGCTTCCCAGAGCACTGAGATAGATGACAGGAGCACACCATCACACCAGGCTTCCCTTTCAATCCCAGGATGACAGCTGCCCAAACAGCCCACTGCCTCCGTGACTGCAGCTGCCCACCACAGTGACTACGTCTGGCTAAGGGCACAGGTCTCTGCCCTGAGGACACAGATGCCTGCTACCCAGGGAGGCAGCAGTAAAGTCGGCACCCCAGGGCCCTGCAGTGCTAGAAGGACCAGAACGGGCTGCAGAGAGGACATTCAGCCACCCCAGAGCAGCATGGGCTGAGGGGCACTGGTGCCCAGGCCTGGTCACTGCTGCCCAACCTGGCTGACCAGAGCAGAGGGTCCTGACCGTGCCAGGCATAGACCAGCCGCCAGGGCTGCAGGCAGAGGGTCCAGGGCATGCTTGGGGAAGTCAGTCCTGGACACCAGATGGGCTGGGTGGCCCTGTATTCCCCAAGGGGAGTCCCACCCCACGCATCAGGGTGACGGCCTTGGATCTAGAGGGGAATGAGATGCTTTGAGGATAGCACTATGCATTCTGAGCCACAATGTATGTGGTTCAGGGACCTTAAAAACTGAGACCCTAATAGAGATTTAATAAATACTTAGCAATACAGCAATATGTATGCTCACACGCCCAGGAATGTATAATAATGAAAACAACTTAAAAAGCTTTCAATGTTTTATCTATTTTTATATTTTTAAATAGTCTAGTGATGTTTTTACTAGAAGTAAAAGATATGAAGGAAGGGGAGAGGAGGCTCTTGGGAGACTCCAGAGATCAGAGACCTACAGTAACTAGAGTTACAAGTCAAGGTAAGGGTGTTTCCGTGCACGAAGGTCCTTGTGTTAGAGTCTTTTATTTTTATTTTATTTTATACTGCTTATTTTATTTTATGATACTGGGGATTGAACCCAGGGTCTTCCCAGTAAGCTACATCCTTAGCCCATTTTTATTTTGAAATGGGGTTTTGGTAAGTCAGTGAGTTGCCCAAGCTGGTTTTAAATTTGCTGTCCCCCTGCCTCATCCTCCCATGACGCTGGGATTATAGGCTTGTGCCACCACACCCAGCATGGCACCTTTTAAATCCTCCTCTGACTACATTTAAGTGTCACATTCTGTGTCTGGTGATTCCACACAATGAACCAAGGTATTAATGTACCTTTTCCTCCCCACCCCCAAACAAGCACAGGTCCAAACCCTCGGGTCATGCAAATCAGTGCACCCATGCAGGGAGGGGGCCGCTATCTCTGATCCGTGGCCTCCAGAAAAAGCAGGGAAGGACAGAGCTCTGCAGGCAGGTGGCACGCTGTGACAGGGACATTATAAGGTCACACTCTCCAATTCTCACTTCATTTCCATTCTTCAGTGCTAACACTTAAATAGTACCCTCTGCCAAAATGACAGGTGATCAAACTCGAATGACGTCAACAACGCCGAAGGGGACCATGTGACACATGTGCTTGTCCGCCAGGAAATGCTGTTTACCAAGTGGGGGAAGCCAGGCCGACAGGTGACCGCTGCTGCACCTCTCCTGACAGTGTATCGATCCACTGGAAATACTTCACAGGATCACACTTACTGCTATGCCTTACACTGCTTTTAAAACCCAGCACGGCCTGGTCAGAAGGGCACATCTAGAAAGCTCACTCTTACTCTCAAGAAGGAAAGTGGTGGCAGCTGGGCACAGCAGTGCACACTGTCATTCTAGAACTCTGGGAGGCCTTGGCAGGAGAATGTCAAGTTCAAGCCAAGCCTGGGCAACTCAGTGACTCACAGACCCTGTCTCAAAACAGGTTTCGGGATGTAGCTTAGTGAATAGGTCCTGGATTCTGTCTTCAATACCACAAAAAATAATATAATAATAATAATCCTGCTTTCCTATCTCCCTATACCTCGCCTCTTTTTATACAACTGCCATTTCCTCTTCAGGAGCAAACTTCTCTGCCCCTTAGATAGAAAGATGATGGCAATCTGCAAAAAATGACACAGAATATCTGTGGAATGTTTTCACACCAAAAAACCAGCAAAGGCTCTTTCCCGCACTGGGTTGATGGCTGTTAGTCCCTCTGGGAAGGCAGAAACTGACATGGAAGGACCGTGAGTGTCGGCACCTTCTGCTTCTAGCTAAGAGGCCTCCCAACCACCTCCTCACCTCTGCAGCCACCTGTCCCACTCTGCCTGGGAGCTCCTGGACTTGACCGGGGCCCCTGCCTTCTTTAACTACACTCAAGCTTGTCCAAAAAGCACACAGCAGCCTGGGGCCCCTACGACAGAAGCCAACCCTGGCCTGCCGAGTGGTTAAGCCCAATAAGACAGCACTTAACCCCGCAGGTCATCCTGCAACGTGTGGGGTTGCCTTTTGCCACTGGGGTGAAACCAGCCAAGCCCACAGAGCGCAGCTCCTTCGCGGTCAATGGGGATGATGGGTTCACACAGGGAACCGACTCCTTCACTCCCTCCTGTCTTCTCATGAGCTCCCGAAAGGCTTAGCAAACCCACAGGATGACTCAGACCCTCCAGAGATGCCCTAGGAGGAGCTGATGGACACAGTCCCGGAGCAGACCCCAAAAGTAGGCTCACACCTGAATCCAGATGCCCAGCCCCACTCAGAGCCTCCCATCACAAACAGCCCAGTCTGTCCAGAGCAGGAAAAGGTAAAAGTAAATAAACGCTGCCTTCATCTCGCCAGTAGATTGGAACAATCTGAACCAACCTGTAATTTCATCCAGACATGCGGGAGAATAATATTTCAAGTCTGCTTAAACACAAATGCACCTCCACTCATTACGATTTCCCGGCATTTTTTTTTCTCCCTGCCCCTTCTCCATCTGCACTTTATTCAATGAACACATCTGCATTCCTTCTCTCTCTTTTTCTGGCCAGAAACTCTATACAACCTTATCACTGACACCTCTCTGCAGTTTCAAATTCCAACGTTGTGCCAAATCCCCATTTCCTGCTGCTTAATTTCCATTCATTTACTCTTGTTTTTGCTTCTTCTGCCATTCCCAGCATGGACCAGCTCCAGCCCAGCTTCTTGTAATTTTTTAAGGAAGGCTCCCCATTGAGTGCTGCTGGAATCTGAGCCTCCGCTCCATGCCAGTGACTGGCCATTGTTTATACTACTGGACTACGGTTGCCAATGAGCTGCTTCTCCCCCTCTCTTTGTTTCCCTCCCTAGTGTGTACACTAAGGCCCAAGAGGGCTTCTGCCCACATATGGTGACCCAGTAGGTCTGGTGTTATTATTACTGCAGTCCACTCTGAAGTAGCCCCTTTCCATTTCTTTTTTTGAGAGGAAAAATAAGATCGAATCTGGAAGCTTTGTTTGCCCTCTTCCCCATGGCACGATCCGCCCTGGCCCATGATAAACTGCTTTCAGGACCTACCTGGTCCTGGGGAGCGTCCCCCACTGAGGCCCAGCAAAGCACTGTGGGAAAGGCCCAGGGGAGGATAAGCTGATGACGGATTTTGGGTAGAGGAGGAGGAGCCACTCAGTACTTCTTGGACTCAAGGACATCTCCCATGTGTTAGATGGTTCTGCAAAATCAGGAGCAAGCTGGGATTGCTTTGCTGGCTGCAGGAGGTAGGGAGTGGTGGACCAAGAGGTTTAAGAGAACCAAGGGTATGTGTAAAATATCCTTCTATGAGCAAATAAACTGTGGAATCAAAAGGCAGCTGCTACAGTTCCTCCCGCAGCACAACGGGCTCCAGTCTGTTGTTTGGGGAGGCCTGGGTTTTTACTGTTTTATCCTAAATCCACTGCTCGGTGCCCAGCTCTATCTGCATAGTCATGTCAGTGTCAAGTGACGTATCTGACCTCCAGTCCTGTCCCTCATTCTGTTCCTCTGGATGTCACCTCCTAGCACGGCATGTTGGTACTATAGTCCCATCTGAAAGGGAATGGCTGAGAGCTAGGAACAGGGAAGCCTCCATGGCATTAAGGGGGCAGAAAAGAAAACCACCAACTGGACATCTTGTGTCTTCGAGGAAAGCTCCATCCCACACATAAGATATGTTCCAATACCTCTCCTATCCCAGCTCATACTCTCGACCCAAGGTAGACCAGTAGTCTCTCACTGTGCAATACCAAAGACCTGAAAGTATCTCTCAGAGTCAGATGAGTGCATCTGTGTGTGTGTGTGTGTGTGTGTGTGTGTGTGTGTGTGTGTGTGTGTGTGATCAGTTCACCTCAAGAATACCAGCCAGAATTAGTTGGCATTGCTCTCTTCTACAGATAACAGTCCAAGACACTGAGAAGAGGTAAGCTCAAAGAACAACATGCTCAAACAACCCGAATCCCAGCAGACTTGTCTTTCCTGGGTTCTGGTAAGGCTAACCCTGGACTCATCTCTTCTTGAAAGCAACAATCTTCACCTATTTAAGGAGACAAGGTGAGAACATCATGAGCCACACACAGACTCTGCACATTCGCCTTCGCCTTGTCCCTCCGAGGCCTGGCAGGCAGACTTGGCCTTGTTCGAGTTCCTGAGGAACGGAGAGCCCCCACCCGCCAGGCAGACAGTTTGCAAAGAGGTGGGATTCCAGCTGGAAGAACCACTCTGCCTTCCGGGCCAGCTGTGGCTGGTGTGCGAAGCCACTGCCTTGGAAAACAAACTTCACATGCAAATGCGCAACTGGAGGGCCAGGGTAAGTATCTGCCAGATCTCCCCAGTACAGTCAGTGAAGGAGGGATTAAAATGGGTGTGGGGGGTGCCATTTGTCACATCTCCCCGAGAAAGGCTCGGTTAACTGAATTTTCTGGTTTGCTGGAGGAAACCTGTGGACATTTCTCACACTCTCGGCAGATGAGTTAATAAAAGAAGACACGGTCCCCTGGAAATGTTCTGCATATCAATACCCTTTACACACCGATCCTCTCTCTCCTCTCAGTATCACTGGAAGGTCCCTTGACAGGGGGAGTTGTTGGGAGGGTGCAATTCTTTCTAGAAGGATCTCTGGTCAATAGCTCGGAAAACCAAAACATAGTACGAAACTGATTCAGTCCACCTACAGGTGCCTTCCATATTGCTTTTAGTTCTCCTGTTTTAGACTAAAAATTATTTGTGAGAACACTGCTGGAGTTATACATGTAAATAAATAAATAAATACATATATATATATATATATATATATATATATATATACAGAAGTGCTAAGTATGTACTAATTCATAAATCCCTCTGTTGATCCAAACTCTCATTGTCTCAAACATATGGCATAGGGTAGGAAAGAGATAAGTACACTTGGGTACCACGTAACAATCCTCTGGCCAATGACAGATCTAATAAACAGTGGTGGTCCCTTAAAAGTAAATTGCCCAGTGATATTATAGTCCTCTCAGTTTGTGTAAATGCATTTTGTAATGTTCACACAAAGCCAAAACTGCCTAATCACACATTTCCCAGTTTCCCCCTCGTTAAGTGAATGTGACTCTAGATGTGAACTATCTATTGCATAGTACACAGGAAAAACAGCAGAAAATTCCAATTAGAATTCAATGAGAGAGGCACGATATGTATGCAACAAGTTTGATTAGTACAAGAGGATGAATTTGTTATATTATTTGCCTGGCTTTTACGTGTTTGATATTTTCCATAACAGAAAGTTTAAACTCCAAACTTAAAGGATAAGGGTTCAATTTTCCCATCATAATTAAAATAAATTTTATAAATTGTTGTCTCTGGGCCATTTCAAATAATCAGCAACAGGGAAATGACACCTCATGGTGCTGGCTTTCCTAAACTGCTCCAAAAATCTGTTCAACAGAAAGAATGATGAGTCCTTTTGGAAAAGCCCCATGCACACAGTTGGAAGTGGGTGAAAGACAAACCAAAAGCTGATGTATTCTTCTCCTCAGATGTAAAATGCACTTGCCATTAATCTTATCAACTTAGTCTTATTTTTTTAAAATTATCTTTGTGGAGATTACAGCTTTTCCAAACTGTTCTTCGAAAATGTGTCAACCAAATCGTGTTTTCTACAATTCTAGCATGTTCTCCCACTCATGCCCAACTAATCTGGGCAGAAGGAACTGGCTAGGATAGCCAAGTGTAAATGCAAACAAGAATGGGAGTGTGTGTGTACATTCCAAAACCAAACACAAATCCCACTTGTTACTCCTCCGCTCAAACATGTATCGTGAGCTAATGCATTCCTACGCATGAAGGGTAAAACAAACAAGGAAGGGTCCAATTCTTGATTCCAAATCCCACCCACGACCCCATTTCTCAAGGACTGGAAGCAACAGGAGCACAGAGCACTGATGCTGGTGACTCCCTGATGCACCTGGTTTTCTGTGGACCCAGTTGCTGGTGGGTTGTCTGGGATACCAAGTTAGTCCCAGGACAATAAGCCCTCCAGAAGAAAAAACCATTGGCCCCAATGTAAATATGCTGAGTCCCTAGAGGGAGCAACCCGTGTAGGATTAACTTCCAATTATTATCCAAACATACCTGGATTGAGATTCAGAACCTAAAACCATCCATATTACGTACGATACCATATACTCTCTAGGATGCACACGCCCTGACCAAAATTGGGGGGAAAAAATCTTGCAAGTGTATGACATCAATGTGTTTTCCTCAGCGAAAGCTTCTCTATTCACTAGGAGCCAAAATTTTTAAGTGGCTCTTAAACAAAGACTGCCTGAAGAAGAATAATGATGTCAAACCCTAGCCATAGCTCTGTGGTGTGAACACAAAATCTGCAGGACCCAAGTTAACAATGATTTACAGACAGTTTGATCAGAGTCAGATGTAACTTGGTGTCTTACTGGAGAGAAGCCAGTTGCTATCAATCCGAATTCCCTACAACAAGTTATGTCATTAGTCGGAATCAATACATTATGGAGACAATTTACTCCTTTGTCTCTTGGCCCAGAAAATTTTCTGTGCTGAGTTTCATCACGAGATTGCAAGTTACTCACATTTCAAAGTGGTCAACAAGAATCACAACCTCGAGTCCCTCTTGGGGCTCTGTCAGGGGGGTTGGGGGGTAGGGAGTTTAAGGGACAAATCCAATTAGAAATGGGAGTCTGCGCATCACAAGTCATAGGCTCTGGGCAGGTTTATTTGGAAGTTGCATAGCCTGTTTGTGCTGTTTATACCTCTTATCTAAGAGCACAGCTTTGGATTTGCAAGTGTAAAAGTAACATACCACCAAGATGCTTAGTTCCACGTCTAGCTCAAAGGTCACAAGTAGGGACAATGACTCACTGATGAAGCCAACACGTGGGAGCTGTGGGCTCTGTGCCATCATTTTCCTCCTCTAACGCTAGATGACTCGTCTATCTATAAACTCTTTGGTCGCTAAAGAATGGACTCGGCACCTCTAAAAGGACTGCAGCTCTGCAAAATCCTCCCCAAGTGTCCACATGTGGCCAGCGCCTTTTCCACCCAGGATATTCTGCATCACAGCCTCAATGCTGTCTTTGTAAGATCTTCATCGGAGAATTCTTTTTTTAAATGAAGGTCTCATTTTCTTATTGCCTTTAAGCTCTTCCTTTAGAAAAATTCTCTATGCACTCCCAAGTGCGGCTCTAACACATGATATTTTTCCAGCTCACTGGTATTTCATAAACACCATTTGTTGTCATGTGGTTAAATTAAAACTGAGGATATCAAACATCAAACAGTATGTTAATGTCAAGTATGCTTGAATAAATAGTAAGAGTTCAACTGAATGGGATATGTGGATTGCTAGCTAATTAAGCAAGAAGCAGGTGTGAAAAAAATCTAATTTAGGCAATTTTTTATAATTAATAATGTTTACTTGTAGTACCCTTCTAATGGGGCTCTAGTTTAGCCTCTTGTGAATTGCTAGGAGTTTACTCCAGT
Organism: Dolichotis patagonum; assembly: GCA_004027295.1. Classification (NCBI taxonomy): domain Eukaryota; kingdom Metazoa; phylum Chordata; class Mammalia; order Rodentia; family Caviidae; genus Dolichotis; species Dolichotis patagonum. The sequence continues at coordinate 102,740 of PVJX010000445.1, read as the reverse complement.
ATTTTAAAATTATAATTGAATGGAGAATTTTACGAGATATCAGGTTTCCTTGCTGCTGATACAGTGCTGTCTGCATAGAAGTTCCTGACAGTACCTTGTAGCGATAGGATCAATTAGCAAATCATCCCAGCAATTAGAGCTTCAAACCCGCGGGCCTATCCCCACACCTGAAGGTTCTCTTGAACCTCCAGCTGGAGTGAACTTAAATGAGTCAACACGAATAAGGATACTGTACTCAAACCATCCATTAGAAATGGATGATGAGAGCTTTGGTGAGTGTTCACAGTGAGCAGTGACAGAGAACATTTTGTTACAATTAGAAACCAAAAAAAAATTAAGATCATATCTAAACTGTCTGAGCAAATTGCACACAACCAATCAATTAATCCAAGTATACATTTAAGGTTGATTTTCTTTCCAAGAAGCCAAATGGAAGTCGAGGAGAAAATGACCACAGATGTGCAGACAGACCTGGAATATTTCACGGATGTGACATATCTACTGCACTTAATTAAAAGAAGAATGTATGAGAACAATGTATCCTTCTCAATCCGGGCTGAGGGACCAAAACAGGACTGGATTAGATAGGACAACTGCAATCTCTAGAGACCATTCCCTGTTTAATGGGAGTGCCACATGTTTGATACGGGGGAAGTAAGTGGGTGTCCTGGACACAATCCACTATTCATCATAATACCACAGCCCTGTTCATTCCCAGAGAGAAGACTTAAGACCATGAAACCATATGCAGAATATTAAAAAATCATTTGACGTTAAAATGCACATTATGAAGGCATGCACTTTGGACAAGGTTATAGTTCCAGGGAGCTCTGAGAAACCTCTAGTTTGATAGATAATGATTGGGAAAGTAAACTGAATTGTCTATATGAATGCACACACACACACACACACACACACGCACACACAGGGACTGTCATAGAAATTCCCTCCTCCTCTCTGCAATACTACAGTACTGCCTCTTGTCACTCTGTTTTCTTTACTGATTTCTACATAGTGGGGTCTATATGAATAATTGATGATACTGTATACCTAGAGCATCAGCGCATTAATTTATAATTAAAGATGAGAAATACCAGTTCCCTTTCCACCACCATATATATATGTGTGTGTGTATATATATATATATATATATATATATATATATATACGCAGATATTAAATTGTTTCTCAGACAGAGTCAATAACCTTAGTATATTTTCATGGTCTTTTCATTGCCACTGAATTAATCACAGCTCTGCCCCTAACCACATGGAATTTTATTTCCCCTAAGAGCAATGTTTACTTTGGTTTACTTTGTTGGAACTTCCAGTACTTATTCAGTCTATAAAGATTTAGTGTAACACATTTCGTGAAGCAACATGGGAAGTGCTCACTGACAGACCTTGTTGTACATTGCTTCGCTTATATGCAGATTCCCTACGCTTTGGATCTCTAGCTCACTGACAAGGGTAACATGGAGCCTGGCTCCAGTGTGCACGGAAGTGCTGACAAGTTTGGAGACTGACAGTTCCTGTTTATTTCCTCAGGTGCCAAAAATAATATTCAGAGAGCAAAGTGAATGTAACAAACCTAAACAGGCACCCAGGGAGAAACTGTACTTTGCCAACTTTTGTCTGGAGACAATAGATACCCGAGATGACACCAACCCACAATGACTGTTTGCAGCTTGACCCCTTCCTTCCAACTAAAAGCCCAGAACCAGCACCTGTTATAAGGGCCACCAGAGGACACCAGAGTCCCTGCAAAAGGAGATCTGCCTCACCTCATGCCCACTGAGGGACCCTGGAGTGGCCCCAAGCTGGTCACCTCAGTCCCCCATGATGAAGGGCAGGAAAGACACTGACTAAGCAGCCAATGCCAGGTCAAGTGAAATGGAGAGAAAGCCAGTGTTCTGTCCCTGACCAAGGGCAGCCAGGCCATGATGGCTCTGGCAGAGCATTAGCAAAGTGTTTCCTCCCTTCAGTCTGATGGCAGTGGCTTGCATGCTCTGGGGACTCAAGCGTCTCACTTGGAATCACCAGATGTGCGAAAGGGTGCCACCTCCCTGACTGGTCAATGGGGAACTGAGGGTGGAGAAGCTAAAGAGGAATAAAGACAGGCAACTTCCAGTAACCCAGTCCTAGGTGCGCACTTCCCTTTACCCCGGCCCAGCCTGGCTCCTCCTCAAAGGGGAAGGACGGCTTTTGCCCAAGGCCTGAGCCTTGGCAAATGCTTTGCCAACCCAGGGAGGGGCTGTGCTAGTATATTTGATGTGAGCTACTCACAGCCTCTCCTGGCTCCCAGGAAGAGGAGACAGCAAGACCTCATGGCACTGCCTTTCCTCCTCACTAGCCACACTCCATCCTGAGCTTCGTCCTTGGAGCCCCTGAGACCTGAAGGGAAGCGCTTGCTGGACACTGCCCTAATCTGCTCCTTCACAGAAACATGCCATGGCTGGGCAAGGCCTGCAAGAAGGCAGATGCAACCTGAGAGGTGTGTGTTAACTCCAAAGGCCTTGGTTCCGTGACACACATTGGGAGACAGAAGCTTCTAAACTGTCATTATGGACAAACCTGAGTTCTGTCTCAAAGTCCTAACGAGACACTGCTTTGGCCATCTTCTCTCTGGATTCTGGGAAAAGACCAAGTGTCTTCTGCCCCCTCTTGCTGCTTCAACCTTCTCACCATTTGGACAAGAATGCAGCCAGGCAGCAAGATGACCCTTCACCTTTCTGTCTAAATGCAGTTAGCTTCCCAGAGAGGAGGAATTATTCAGACCAAAGCAGCAAAGCTGCCCCACAGCAAGCCTGGGACCTTCCTGCCACATGATGGGCCCAGGAACTTTCTCTGTAGATGGTCACTAGGGGTCCTGCCCAAATACACAGAATTCCTAGTGCCAAAATTAGTAGGGAGGGGAGAAGCAAGCTTGGAGAAATTGCAGGGCATACAGCTACAACATATGAGGAGAAAGAGGCTAATAAATAAATTCATCATCCCTGGTGATGCAAGAAAATGCAGATGGGATTATGTATTTGGGAAATCAAATCTCCAGCTAATGGTGCACACAATATGTTGCTAAGGGCCAGCTGACATTGCATTGGGTGGAGGCTGAAAAGGAAAAGATGATATATGGTTATTATATCACTACTAACAATAGAGGATAGAATTTGGAAATCTGTAACTATTCTTTAGATAATACAGAAAAAGAATCCTTTCTTGGGTAGAGAACTGGTGTGCGTGTGAATGTGTGTGTGTGTGTGTGTGTGTGTGTGTGTGAGAGAGAGAGAGAGAGAGAGAGAGAATGTGCTAGAGAAGAGAAGGATACGTATAATGACTAAATCCTGTAAGCAGTCTCCATGAGATGCAGCAAATAGGGACTGTTCAGAGTGTAACTCTGGAGTCACCCAGGTTCGAGTTCCTATCCTTCCACTTAGAACACCGACACATTTCTTAGCCTCTCTCGGCCTCAGTACACACATGCATAAAACAGCAGCAAGACTGGAACCCACTACACAGAAGAAGTTCTGGAGATACATGGTCCTTGCAGAGATTAAATGGGACAGCCAACAGCCAGGAAAAGCACTTAACACAGTGCCTAGTACCCACAGCAGGCAGACACACAGTAAGTACTATAAGCATGTAGTTCATACTTATAGTATGCAACTAAAAGCTCCGGGACAAAAACTTTGAAAAGGTACCAAAACACAGGCTGCGGTTGGCACTTTTTCTCTATGTTGATGGGCTGCCAAATGTCAGTCAGGGCACCAACTGGCTACTTAAGAGCATCAGTGGGTTCTGGTCCAATTATCTTACCTCTGAGGGTCTCCACAAAGGAACTGAAGCAGGATATTTGCACATGTTCACAGCAGTATTATTCACAACAGCCAAGGCAAGGCGTCAACTCAAGCCCTCATCCATGTCAATGGATGAAAAGATAAAGGAAATGTGGAACCAGGGAGGGGAAGAGTATTCAGCCTTAAAAAGGAAGGAGAGTCTGACGTGCTGCCACATGGATGAACTTTGAGGACACTGTGCTAAGAGCACAAACCAAGTTGAAAGGAAATATACTGGGTGATTTCACTTACAGGAAGTACCTAGAGGAGTCCAATTTCTTGAGACAGAAAGAGTGGTTACCACAGAGACTAGCAGGAAGGGAAAGAAGAATTTATTATTTGATGGGTACAATTTCACTTTTACAAGATGAAGAAGTTCTGGAGATACATGGTGGAGATGGGTGCACAACCAAATGAATGTACTTAATATTCCTGAATTGTACCTTAAAAGATGGAGAAGACGGTAGATCGTATGGTATGTGCATTTTACGATTACATTTTTTGAAGAACTTAAAATGTCAATAAAGTAAATTTAAAGTAAAATTACTTTAAATTTTACAATTTAAATTGTAAATTACAAAATTACAATAAAGTAAAATTAAAAATTAAAAGAATCTCAGAAAATCACACAATCGAAAAGCCCCCTGCACGTGGAGATTAATGGTCCCAGTCTTTGGATTCTCCCTATGGGAGAGATTTCTTCCCTTAGGACAACCCAGAGTCAAGCCTCAAGGAATAAAGAATAGTAGAAGAGAGATTTAAACTTGGGTCTAGCCAATGGCAGTGCCCACCATGGAACGCTGGCACAGTCCTCTGTGCCCTGTGTGGGAATCGCCTCCCCAGCGTCTACAAATAGCTCTGTCTCTCGTGTGGGGCTGGGAGGTGGGACACAGGAGTTCACCGGGCTCTGCTCAAAAGGGAAGCTCTGAAATCAGTCACCTGCCGGAGACAGCAGAGACGATGGACACTGCCTCTGAGGACAGGGAATGAGCTTCTGCCCCTGCAGCCCCACGAGGTCTGGACTCTCTCATGGCCGGCAGCCAGTGCAGAGGGAGCGCCCACCCCAGCCTTTCTCAACATGCTCTGCAGGCGGGCAAAGCGAGAACGTGCTTACTAAGCCAGCGTGGCTCGGGGCCCTCAAAGGAGGCCGCCGCTCCACTACTCTCTGGAAGTCTCCTCCCCGCTGGGTCTCTTCCGAGGCGGGTAGTCGAAAGCTCGAGTTTGGGGGTCAGATGGATCTGACTTGCTGAGAACCACAGCAAGGAATTAAACCTCTTCTGGCACCAATTTTCTCATCTTTACAATGTGGATGACAACATTACCTATTTCTCAGGGTTGCGGTGAGTGTGACACGTAGAGCGGGCTTAGTTCGGTGCTGTTGGCATTTATGACCCTCACAGCAGACTTTATGTTCTTCCTAATACCAGTGGGGAAGCGGCCACACAAAGAGGTGAGTGGCTTGGCGAAGGTGATATTCCTAACCTTGCCTTCAAGGGCTCTGGGCGCTCTGGTCTGCACCCGCAGAGAGGATCCTCCCGGCCTCCGAGGCCCCTCGCCAGGCAGGGCTGCCCGCGGGCTCTGGTTTCCGGGTAAACCAGACGCCACTTCCTGTTGGTTGCTGAGTCTCCCAGCTCAGGATGGTACCAAAGCGGACACAAACGTCTGTCCCCTACTCCTGCCTTTGCCTCGACAGGAGTCTTCATCTGCTCCGCCTTCTGGGACAGCCTGTCATCTCCGAGCCCGGCGTGGAAGCAGGTGCGGGCATATTTTAAGCCCCAGCAAATAACTTTAATTGAGCCCTCCTTAGACATATGAACCCACAGAGCGATTTTTTTTTTCCTCTTCTAATAAAAAAAAAGGCCCACAACAAACCAGATGGGTCTCAGTCCCTCCCGAACCCCCTCCCTACTTTTCAGGCTCCCCTAATAAATCTTTGAACTCTAAAGAAATTACCTTTCTCGAGGTGGGATCTTTCTCGGGTGGAGGTCTGCACCCCAGCTCCCTCTGTGGCCTGTTATGTGGCACAAAAGGGTTCAGGTAACAAAAATGAGGCCAGCTGATGCTGGCCAGGCTGGTACTTGTGTTCCTCGCAGTCCAGAACTTACGACGGCCTGTTGCTCCCACAGGCCTCCAGCCCTGTGCCCTTCTGCCCTCCTCTCCTTGGGTTTGTAACTTCCGCTTCCTGCCAGCCTCATCTCAAGGCCAGTTCTCTTCCTGGACCCTCCAATGCTGTGAGTCACGTGGAAGGATTCGGACAGGACCCCCTGCACCAAAATCCAGCGTAACTCCTGGGCATAAGGAGCGATGAAAGAGGGACATCCCCTGTCCCTTGTCACCAACAGAAAGTTGCAGGGAGAGGCAGGGTGGGCAGCACAGCCCCATATCCTCGGGCACACGTGTGTCCACTGTTAATGCCCCGGAGAGGGTGGCAGCAGGAGCGAATGGGAAATGTGACAATGTGAATGGATTCCAGACCTCCTTTCCCAGAAAAAAAAAAAAAAGGATCTCAAGAATAGCCCAGGGCAAGAGCAAAGCAACACACTCCGGGTTCTGATTTATGAGCACTGAATTATTGGTAGGAGGGCCCAAAAGGAGTCGTTTACAACAGAAATTATTGCAGCAAATGTTGGTTGGTATTTTAAATCACTCACTAATATTGATAGGTTAATGCCTGTCACACTTACTTAAGGGTCATGGGGGAAAAAAACTTTATCTTTGGCTTGTTACCCACTACATATAATGATAGATACACCTTTATATGTTTTCTAGTTTTCCTCAAGCAAAGCCTGCTATATTATTTATGGTTTTCTGAGTCACTCATTGTAGCCTGCCTCTGGATTTTAAAAGGTTGATTTGCAAAAAAACAAGGCACCGGGCTAGTGGGGCTGGTGGGGCCTGCGGGCCCAGCACTCACAGCCGCCCCTCCGAGGGCCCTGGGCTGTGTGCAGGCCGGGGCGCCTCAGGCTACGGGGCCAGATGGCAAGGGCACATTGTTCCCTTTTTGGTGATAGTCCTGCTGCGGCAAATGAAGTTAAATCAAAAGGTTAGGGCTGTGCGAGGGGGTGGCAGCGCTAGCTCCAGCTGACAAGGGCTGAGGAACACGCAAGGTCTTGGCTGCAAAAACAGAGAGCAGCGTTCTGACCCTGAGGAGGCTTCCAGGGCTCACGCCAGACAGCAAGCAAGCACCGCGGTGCTTATCTACACCGGGTCTGAGAAAGCCACGTGAGACCTGCGTGCACCAGATCATGGAGGGCGTGAGGTGCAGTCCCCGCTCAGGTCCGCGATGGGCGTGGCCACTCCTAGCTCCTCCCAAGCAATGCTGCACGGTTTGGGAGGGTCAGATGAGACCTCCAGGGGGCCCCACTCTCAGGGCCCAGTCACCCCGACCTGCCTGTACAGCCTGCACTCAATGAACAACCGGGGTGCGTGGGCCGAAGTGTGCCAACGTGTGCAAAATCATACACAAGTGGGCTTGTGAACAACCACTAAGGGGATGATATTTCACATAAAAGGTCCCAGTGGGATAGACATGGCTTTCTCCGTCACCTCTTTTCCAACTCACGTTGAACTTGCCTCCCCCCATTTCCAAACAGGTTCCTGGCCCCAGGCCCCTGCAGCCCCGTCCCTTCCAAGGGTGGGACCCCCAACACACACACCGGTCTCGGCCCTGGGCTCCACCTGGAAACCATGGTCTGCTCCTCTCTGGCAGAGTTTCCCCAGGAGCCCCGCCGTTCCCGGTCCGGAACACAGGCGTCTGCAAAGCGTTTGCTATTTACCTGAGAGACCCACGCTGGGCTTCGGTGTCAGTGTCAATGAGTCTCTTAGGTAAATATAGACTTGGGTAGATTCTTTTAAAAAAATAAATAAATGAAAGGTAAACAGTAAGACATGTATTTAGGGATTTTTAAAGGGAGATTCCATCCTTATAGCTAAGTACCTTTCTTTCCCCTGCCAGGTCTTAGCGCCCTCGACAGTTTTCCTAACACCGTTTCTGCCCCCTTTGTGGGTGGTGTTTACGGGGCAGAACTTTCCTGTCCATCCCTGGGCTACCTGAGTGCACAGTTAAGTCATATTTTGACTTCTTTTGAAAACCTGCTTAAGCAGAAGCTTGTATTTCCAGAGGTTTGTAAAATCATTGACAAAACTAGTTCAACTCTTTAAGAAACATGAGCCACCGTCCAATGAAAACTTTTTTTTTTTAAACCTGGACAAAAAGCAACTTAGAGTCACATCCCCATCCCCAATCCATCTGCTCCGGGAAGCTGTTTGACTCCAGGCAAGGGCCTGCAGTCTTCCCTCCTCTGAGGAAACCTGCAGGGGGAAGTGTGCAGCTGTCCAAAAAAAAGTCAGGTCTGCGCACCAGATCTCTGGCCCTGAGCGTCCCCAAGATTTTACAGTTCTTACCCCCAAAGTAAGACTCTTCGAGGGGGAAGAGGCAGCTGACATCATGTAGTCAAATTCTGATTTAACGGATGAGGCCACTGACCACCGAGGTGAAGTGACACAGGTCACAGATGGAGAGGGCAAGAGCCGGGCCAGGAGCCAGGCCAGGGCTCCACCTCCAGGTCTCCTGCCAGCACCCCCCACCGACTTCCTGTCACCCCACCGGAGTCCGGAGCAGCCAGCAGGCTGCCTGGCACCAGCTAGTAAGAGCTGCTAAGAGTCTGGTGGAAGCCCAGGGCACTGCTTCTGCCCACTGCAAGCAGAGACTCTCGCTGGGGAAGTAGCCTGTCAGCAAAGCAAACCACCGCCACCTTCACACCTGTTGGGGAAAATCTAACTTGAATGTTAGATAAGTGGCCACAATCAGAAACTGGGTACAATCTTAACTTGAAGTTATATGGTTGCATGGACCAAAGACACAACTGAGTGACTTTAAATCCACATTCTAATTAATTTTTTTAAAAAACTATTTCTGGCACTATAGAAATGTAATAGCAATAGAGAAACTAAGACCTAAACAGCAAAATAATATGAGCTCCTGCTCTCTCTTCTGGCCGACCCCTCCACAAACACTCTTGCCAAAAAAATAGTTTTCCAAGAACTGCATTTTTCTGACATTTGTGTGTTCTGAGGTCCGGGGAGACTTCCCATTTTCCACACTCAGCACTTCGAGGGCCATCAGAATCAAGGCACCGCGGTATTCCCAGAGGATCACTGATCCTTCACCCAGAACAATGAGCTACCGGCTGTTCCACCCCTCTTGTTACTAAGCTGACATCAATTTCTCAAATAAGCAGTCACCTTTGTTATTGTTGCTTTCCACGAGAAATACAAAGCCAAAGCATGAATCAGAGAGACAGCAGCTAAGCAGTTCCAGATTCGGCTCTAAACCCTACTCTTTAAGAACTATATACATGCCCTAGCTCGAAAAAATAAAAAATAAAATAAAATGAAATGAAACTACATCCCAGTCTGAGAAGCTTCTGTTAACATAGGAACTACTGCACTGAAAATCACATCCTCTGCTCAAGACTGCAGGCAGGGACTACAGGGGAAAATGAAAGAGACGATACATGTTTCAAATTTTACAGCAGTTTACATCATGCAAAACTGAAAGGGCCTTAGAGGTTTCGTTCCCCATGAAGTTTAGCTGGTAGAGAATTCAGTGGTTACAGGAAAACACAGCACAGGCACAGAATGTACTGCAGGCAACATCAGACACCTTTCCCACCACTTCTCCAGGACAGAATTCAGATGCAAATGTTCCCTAATTAAATAATGCTCCAGGGTTAGACACCCAAGCACTTCTAAGTTGAGTAATAAGCTTCCCAGGTTATAATATGCTGTTCCTATGCAGTGACTCTCTTAAATGAAATATTTGCAATGTACAGTCTTTGTTTTATTTCCAGCTTTTAAAATTGTGCTATAGGAAATATTTTTGTATAAATAAAATTCTAAGATGGTTTTTAAAAAAATTTTTTTTGCCTAACACCCAACTGCAAGATTATATTAAATGAGTATTCAGTTTCCCAAGCAACATCTTTTAAAAAGTTTTCTTTGTTTTCCTATAGTAACTCAACAGGCTCCTGAGATATAAACTGGCACTGTGCACATAATTAGAACGATTAATAGGCAGAAAGTCAAGACAGAATCTGACATTCTTTGCAAGCAAAGCTAGAGATTTCATATCTGAATGTGCACCGCTGCCAAAGGAAAGTTAAAAATTACATCGAAGGGATAAACAGCTATAATCAAAATTATTTACTGTGTTCTGAGTTCCTTCCATAGGATTCAAATCGATGCCAAAAATGTCCAAAGAGATCCCTTCTACAGAATGATTAAGTTTTCTTAGTTTTTGGTCTGTTTTTTTCTTGAAACAGGGTCTCACCATGTAACTCAGGCTGGCCTTGAACTCATGAAGTAGCCCAAACTGGCCTCAAACTCCTAGTGATCCTCCTGCCTCAGCCTCTCGAGTGCAGGGATTATAGGAATTCACCCAGCTAGTTTTTGGTCTTCTTGAATATAAAAATAACAATAAATTCAACTACATTAAAACTCCCCTCTGATGAGAATTAAAAATTGCATCATGCTTTTTATGAAGATGAATTAAAATGCCCCTATTGTTTTTAAAGGATATGGTTACAATTATTAAATTATTATTGAATCTAGGTCTCAAAAACCACTTGCAGCCTTTTTTCATGTTCTTCCACTGTAATAGAGGTGCTTAAAATTTTGCCAATTTGGCAACAGGTCCAAGAGATGGTTATTAAGCACGGCTTGGCTGTTAGGTTTTTTAACTTCCATAATATTTTGTAGCCCCCTATAGGACCCAAACTACCTTTCGCCACCTTCAGAATCACATATAATATTCTGGGCAAAACCTTAGGAAAATAACGCAGAGTTGGGGTTAGGTGCCAAGAGACAATATATTTCCAATGAAGACTAACAATGCTTGGAAACCATTTCCTGTATTTTTTCTTTCATTATTTGTTAATCTGGTATCATTTCCAGGGTTTGGGATGATCACGCCCTCTACATTCTAAAGCGATTAGGAGCTTCTTAAAAAGTCAAAATAAAACCAACTTACTTTCTCTAGCCTGAGTCTCCATGCAGAAGGTCTTTAAAACCTTCTAAGTAAATATAAATGTGCATACGTTAATTAGTAGCATTTGTGTTGAGGAAAAGGGAGAAAGAAAGAGATTGGCCTTTTCCTTGTAAATATGGATTCTTAAGCCTCTAAATGATTTGCCAAACCGAATCGGATAAGAAGGGGTTTAAACTTTGCCACTTTGGGGTTGATGTGAAGGCTTGTCAACATCAGATTGTTTAGACACTGAAAGGAACGCGCCGTGCGCCTCCTTTAAACCCGTGTTCGCTGGAGCCGCGGCTCCCAGAGAATTTACCCAGCTGTAAGTGATTCCAGATGCGCAGCGGTGACAAGCTTCAGTCTCAGGGTACTTATTCATTTCACATTAAAATCTCATGTTCCCAGGTCTGAGCTGTTATCTGACTGAGATCTGATTAGGGAATACAGCAAACAGGCATTTTCCAATCCAGAGCCCGCCCTCGTTCGCGGCCTGGATCTCTGACCATCCAACACCCAGGAGGTGCAGGCGAGGGGAAGGCGCGGGCTTAGAGCTGACCTTTTATCTCACATCTCACGCTGGCCAAGGGTCAGGGACTGTGCCAAGCACTTCAGCATGGGCTATCTCACTTAATCCTGGATGGAGCTCGGGACAGCTCAGCCCACCCAACTCCCGAGTCTAACCTGAGCTTTCCTCCCCTCTCCCCCAGTTTAAGGCACAGGGCCTGTGACTCTGCATTGTCTACATAGCACCCCATAGGCAGAGGGGTGCCACATAAATGCGTGGCGAGTAAGGAGGGATTCACCAGGCCCCCAAGCCCTTCAATTCCCTCTCTTGCCTGAAGCTAAGCTCCAAGGCACAAGGCAAGGAGAAAGGCCCAGGGAAGAAGAGAGGGAGCCAGGAGAGAGCAGCGGGGCGTGGTGAGAGCACCCCGTCCAGACATGCTTCTTGCACCCCTGTTCCTGTGCAGAAGTAACGACAGTGCTTTCGGACCCCCGCTATTGGCTGACAGTTTCTTCCATCACACGTGTCAAAAACACATTCTCTACCTACGGAACTGCAGAATGACTTAGAGACTAAAAATAACGGAGTGCATGCAGGACAATGCTATCTTTGTGACATCTGCAGAGGGACAGCATAAGGATCGTTATCATCGGTTTATTATTTTCCCCTCTAGCCGGCCTTTTCGGTTTGCTCTGGGCTTTCCTGTAATTCTTTTTCCTTACCCAGTTGTCAGTTTGAAGCGGGAGACAACGCCTGTGAGCCCCCAGCTGATCGACGACGGTGGTCACAGGCTGCTGGGCAGCCCCAGAGCCCATCAGAAGCTCCTGTCACCGAGATGGTCACACTGAAAGGCCCAGGAAACAGCCACTGAATCCCACACCCCCTCCCCACATGCTCCGTCTCCCCCAAGAGGAACAGCGAAGAATAACTCAAGCCCCAGATTCAAACTAGAGACGATAAGGAAGGGGAGCCCCTCAGAACCACCTTAGTGGGCTGGGGTGGGGGCACGCAGCCTGTCGCACGCAAGGGGAGCAGCAGCATTTAGTTTGGTGGTGGGCAGGTTTCCTTTTACGACCGCTAAACGCCTGCTCTTTTCCCCAAGCAATTTCCCATCAAGATGGCTGTTAGCAGTGGATCTCAAAGTTACTGGAAATAAATCAAGAATGCTACTGACAGCTTCTGGGAGTAGCCTGGGCAGTCATCCTGGTTATTCTATGATGACAGTGAGGGGCATCACAACAGTGGTCGAGCCAAGCCACAGCAAGAAAACAAGGAGGACATTGGCTCCCCAACACCCAAACAGTGCAAGAGGCGATGTGCACATAGCAGAACCGAGGGAACCCGCAGACTGGAACTCCCCACACACAGCACATGGCTCGCCCAAGGACACATAACCAAAGTACCTTCCTGCAGCGCACCAAGTGGTAGCAAACACTGTCATTACAGCTAATTAGAAGCAACACAAAGGGGTGATTCCGTGCACGGTGGCCACGACTCGTGCAGTCACGAAACCTTGTAAGAGACGATGCCGAAGACGCGTGTGAGACCCTGAACGTGAACAACAGGTCTGACACAGGGGAGGTCTCACTCTACAGGGGCAGTGGCTTCCGGCTGGGAAACAGGCTGCTCAAGCTCCAGAGCGGCCTCCAAACCCTGGTGGTACCTGCCGCACGTGCAGGAAAACAGAGCCACATACTACAGAATGGTGAGATCTGCAGATCTGTGTCACCCTCAGAGCAGATCCCACAAAACCACGACTGTACTGGCGCATTGCTGCAGGGCCTGCAGACGCAGAAAGCCTTCCTGCAACCCTGCGCAGGGGGGGAAAGAGAGTAAATGCTTTGGGAATGTTGCCAGGCGTGTTCGAGGCCAGGTGGGCCGTGTCCTCTGAGGGAGGTGCGTGCTGGGGCCAAGAGGCTGACCCCAGACTGGACAGGCTCGGGTGCCAGCTGCAGACCCGAGCGCTGCCCCTGGCCGCTGAGTCACATTGTATCATGCCACACGGCACTGGGATCAGGGGACGGCTGTGGCGTGCTGCGTAATATTTTTAAAAACCCATTTCCCCATTCAAGGGGGAAGCAGGTGGAAAGCAGGACCCCTGAAGGGCACACTCTGAAAGGCCCCACAGGCAATTCTCCAATAAAGCGCGAGCAGAGCTGGCATCTATCCCAAACTTTCGAATTGACCTTCTCCCTTGATCTGGGACTTAATGCCTCCAAACCAAACTAATTCCGAAAGTCACCTTCTCAACTTCTCCGCGCATTTTTTTTTTAAACAAATGAAAGCTCAGGTACAGTGTCCCCTTGCAGCCCTTCTGACGTCCTTAGCTGCTCAAATTAAATCTGAATGGTTCGTCTCTTTTTATTATACGATGGGCCATATGTCACTAAAATAAAAACCCAGCTGAAATCCCAGTACAGATAAAGGACATGAAAAGCTATTCTGGCCACAAAATAGAGACCCTGTTTAAATCTTACTAAACAATAACACCCGCCGGCCCTCCCCTCCCCACTCTGGAAATTAAAAAAGAAAAAATCCAGGAAGGAAATTGTGGTTAAATCATCTCATAGTTTGGCAAAAACTTCTACCTCTAAAAAAAATGAAAAGACAAAAAGAAAAGGGAAAAAAAAGCTTGGTTCTATGCTGGACTCACACGGCCTAATAAAAAGCAGGACTGTACTGCTTTGCACTGTAGCTGTCAAATACTCGCCATGAAACACAGACCCTGACCGTCTCGGTCCCTGGAGTCCTGGCCCTCAGACCACCAAAAGGGAAAGCAGGGTGGGGGCAGCGGGTGGCACAGCCTCACCGATGCCAGAGTGCAGCTTGGTGGTTGCTCACCTCAGTCTTAATTTTCGTTTTCTGACCTAATCATCTCTTTTCCTGAGTAAAGTTTCCAGTGTTGTGATAAACATCGCTACGGATGTCACGGGGTGCTGCTGTCTGACAGAGCTGCGATTTTGCTTTCTTGCAAAGATACTGCACACTTGCACTCAGGAGGCTCACACGTTGCACCAACCCCCGGTGTGAGAAGGAAAAAGAAAGGAAGAAGGGAAGGAGGAAGGGAGGAAGAAAGGAAAGAAAGAAGAAACGGGAGAAAGAAGGAAAGAGAAAAGGAAGGAAAGAAGGAAGAAAAGAAAGAGAGAGAAAGATCAAAAAGAAAAAACATTTCCATTTCACAAAATCCCCCAGGGGCCTCAAACGCTCCTCCTCCACTATCAAAAATTCATAAAGGGGATCAGCATTCTTTACCGAATGGATCCCAGTGGTACCATAGACCTTGTTGGGGAGAGAGGCAATAAATATCGCATTATACACCTCCTGGGAAGAAAGCCCCGGGCCCAGCGGCTTCCAGCCCTCCCCTGGTCCCCAGGGGGGCGAGCTCCAGACTCAAGGTCCAGCTCAGAAAGGAAATGGGTCAAGTGTGTCAATTTCTAGACCCATGACCTTTGACCCGCGTAATGACGCTGGGAGGACACTACCACCAAAAAATAAATAAATAAATAAATAAAGATGCCAAATGCCTTGGAGTAAAGAAGTGATTGGGGGCTGCAAGCAAAGCAAGAGCAGCACGGTGGGGTGGCGGTGGCCCTGAGCCTGGTGTGACTGCCCCAGGTCCTCGGGAAGACCTGAGCGGCTCAGCGGCCCGAAGTCATCTGCAGACAGCTTCGACCACCACGTAGTTTGGTTCCCAGATCCAGGCAGGGCTCATCTGCCTCCTCCAACTCTGAGAACATTTTGCTCTGTTCCTCCTGGAGGCCTCGCCGTGCAGAGCGCTCCCCTCCCCCTCTTGGCCCCCAGAGCCTTCTCCCTCGCCCTCACTTGTGACCCTTGCTTCCGTCCACCTCCGCCTTGTGCTCGGCCCGGGGGCAGCGCCAGTGCCTCGCTGTGTCCCCCACTCTCGCCGCGGGCGTTATTTTTCTTCCTCCTTCGAACCTCTAACCCACAGGAAAGGCCGCGCCCGGCCAGCTCCCTGCCCCCACGCCCCCCAGCACCTCTGCCCAGGGCTGCATGGAGGGTGCTGAGTGGGGCTTCAGGGATCCACACTGAGCTCTGCGGAGCAAGGTGAAGAAGGGGGCTTCCAAACTAGAACACACCGGGCAACGAAAACAGGCTCAGCATGGACACACGCAGCCCGATGGTCTATATCTGCATTTTGCTCATTGAAAAAATACATTTTGTCATTCACTCAGCAAACACTGTGTAGAATAGAGCCCCAGTGCTCCTTGCCGTCCATCAAAGAATCTAGACCTCAATTTTCAAAATATTTTCATAGCTAAACACAAATGAAGGGTCTCACCTTGGGATAATAAAATAAAACACAGTTTTCTACGGACCACTTTTGGAGAGAATCGGATGCAGATCGTGGGCTAAGCTTTTTAAAAAGCACTTGGCTGGCTCTGTCCCCGGGGAAGGTGTCCACAGTGCCGGCCCCTCGTATTATATATAAAGTTGACCCAATTAGAGTTTGGATGTGGCTGGGCATTTTTAGCTCCCCGCTCCTAGACACCTGGGCTTATGTTCCCATTAGTGCTTCAAAAACAGCGGAAATTCTCCTTTCCCATCGTCCAGCTTTCGGAACTCGGTTGCCAATCCTGTGAGCTCTTCCCTAGATGTGCTACAGGCTAGAGGACAATCACCCAGAACACCCACCCAGAGATGCTCCCCAGATTTCCCAGAGCCCACCGGGTGCGGCCACCTCTGCAGGCCAGTGCTCCCAGGCCACTGACGGTGGCCCCTGCTGCTCCTCCTCCTCCTCCTGGGTGCTCCGCCCCCCCCCCTGCTCCTCCTCGCCTGCTTCCCTCCTGGCTCCTGGCCTCTCCCTCAGCTGGCGGTCCCTGACCCTCCCCCAGCAGAGAGGCTGGGAAGTGAAAGGTGAGACTGAGGCCATTCCCAGGGGACAGCTGTAATCCAAGGCTCTGAGGGGGAGGACACTGCAGCTACTGTCTGCCAGGAGCAGGGGTTGTGTGCGGAGTCCACTGATCTCTGTTTACACCAGCCCGCCCACCCGTCAAGACCATCAAGGCCCCTGATGGCCTGTGCCATCGGGGAGTGGTGACACACTTGTGATGTATGATTTCACCACCACCTTCCTCCCCACCACCTCGGGCACCCAGAAAGTGTTCTGCTTCTCCAGTTAAGGCTGATTTAAATTATTTTAGTATTCAGATTACAAAATTTGTTATTCGGTTGACTGGCAACACTCAGGGTGACATTGACACGAAATGCTTTGCGTTTACATGCTACCATATTAGACATAATATACTGTCTATGTTAGTTATATGTAGATATTTCCATTTATAAGGCTTACGTAAGAAGTATTTATTTTTATTCTACGGTAGGAAAAAAGACAGGAAACTGCAAGCAGTGCAATGGCTTTTTACAAAACACCCAATCTGATCCTGCTAAGATGCACCAGGGCAAGATGCTACTCTTCCTCCCTGGGCCTGAGAGTATGTTCACTGGAGCATTTTTAAAAGTTAAAAAGCAAGCCTCCTTAAGTCAAAAGTCATGTTGAGACAGTTAAGTCAATTCACTCATTCAATGGTGTTTACACAGCTTTTAAAAAGGAGGGTGAAGAAGACACAGAGGAGGGGAGCCCTGTGCAGTAGAGTAGAAAAGTAAAAACTAAGAGGACACAAAATCATGCATTCACTGACACATGCCAGGTACAACCACAGCCAGACCGAATGGGGACGCACGAATGCAAACCTGGTTCTGCTCACAGGATGGAGCGCTGCGGTGATTTTCCCCTCAATTTCCCAGACCTTGGTTTTGCCATTTCCTCGTACAGTTTTTAAAAGATTAAACACAAGTCCTCCTGACTCCAAGCTCAGTGCCCCTTCCAGTGAGATGCTTTTCCTATCTCTGCAGCAGTCCTCTGGGGCCCCGCACTGCCCGGGAAGCTCGAATTCCAGATAAAGCCAGGACTCCCTCTTTCCCAGTCCGCAGCACTCACCGCAGCCAGCCCCAGCTCGGGGGCCTATGACCTCTGAGAGCCCAGGGGGCGTGTGCGGGGCATGTGCGGTGGTGCTTCTGTATCAGCTAGACCTGGAGCTGGGGCCAGAACAAAGGCTTCCCACAGGACCCCCCTCCATTAAAACACCAAACTCCATTCTGTGAACTTGAGCCTTCTCAATCAGTGGGTGCTATTTAAGAGACACCCCAAGATAACTGTTCAAGAATTGAGTCCAAGAATGAAATCTAGCTGGGCGTGGTGGTGCATGCCTAAAATCCCAGGACTCTGGGAGATCAAGGCAGGAAAATCACAAACTCAACTTAGAGACCTAGTAAGACCCTGTCCCGAAATAAAAGTAAAAAATAAGAAAGGGCTGAGCACGTAGCTGAGTATGCCACGCTGCGGTCAATCAGTCAGTAAAATCAATCTAACGTTTCTCCATGGAGAACGCTCTCTGCATTTCCCTCACTTCTCCGGGCTTGGCTTTCCCCTCCAAGAGCACCAGGAGGCTGCACCTTTGTGTGTTTACACGCGTACGTGGGTGTAAACTGGAATCCAAATAAATCATTTCTGGACTATGAAATCCAGAGGATTATGAGAACTCAAGCCTGCCACGGAGCAGAGCAAAGGGCTGCCCGCTGGGATAGTACTGGCTGACTCTCAGATCCGCACAGTTACATTAACCACATAATTGCTTGAGTGTATGTAAATACACCCGGAAATCCAAGGATGCCCACACTGACAAGCAAGCAAGGCATCAAGCCTGGGAAAAACCACTGAGACTCACTAGGCCGATGCCTCAGAAAGCCCGGCTTCCCAGGCAGTGAAATTTCCTGATATTCCTCTTGTCTGTGTTCCAGAAACTGCTCGGGGCTCATTCTCCGGGTAGGTACCTTCAGAGTTTGGCAGAATGGGATTTGCAGAATGAGTCCAGATCTGAAGCTACTCTTCCTGGGTGTTCTTGAATATTTTTATCCACCCACTCCTTGAAAAAATCAAATCATGGCTCTAGAAGAAGCAAGGTATCTTCCTTCTGCCTCCAGAAGATCCCAAGGATAGTAAACTATGCTCTGAGGGAAGCTGAGGAATTATTTGATTTGAAAACGATAAAGCAGAAGGACTCAAGCATGAGCTGTGGCCAGCAGGGGCCGCCATGATGGAAGGGAGCTCACCATCCCTCCTGGAGCTTCAGTGCCTGGCAGGTGCCAGAAGTTCTGCAGGGCCCTGAGGAGCTGGGCCTCCCTTGTTCCTCTGAGCACACTCGGGAAGAAATGCTCGTTGAATCACCTGGAAATGGAGTCACTGCTTCCTCTGAAACACCCAGTGGCTGCATATAAAATACCCAGTGCACAGTCAATGTATCCACCTGTAATACACGCATGACACCGCAGTGTACTCCATCGTTTATCCCAGGTGGGAGGCCCCCAACAGCAAGGCAGGATAAGTGTCCGGGCTGGGAGAGGTCTCCACAGTCAACGTGGCCCAAATAACCAAGCCAAGCACACACTTGTTGAGAAACCAATCTGAAAAGAAGAAATTACTCTCTTGATAAGGAGCTGTGACCCTGAGTGTGTCCCTTAACTTCCCTGAGTTTCAGTTTCCTGTTCTGTTAAAGGAAAATTTGGACAAAACATACAGTAAAAGTCATTCTCAGGTCTCTGGCAGGCACTTGATCCAGCCAGGAGAGGAAAAGTTGGAAAGATAGGAAGTAATGAGAATTCTGCTTTAAAAGAAAGTAGGTGAGATGTTGGGAAAGGTTCATGAACTTGAGGACGACTTGTGGCAAAGCTCTAAGATATGCACCCATTTCTACAACACGTATTTGTTGAGGAACTGTTATGTCCTGGGCGTATACCATCGTCCTTCCCCTCTTGAAGCTTATGGTTCAGTATGATGGTTGTCTTTGAGTCTATCAAACATCTTCTCAGATGTTTAGACAAGATGAGGTGGGGTCCTCTTCCCTTGCCTTTGTTTATGCTACATCTCCTCACCTGGACTCTTCCCCCCATCTAATTAAATTCTACCTACATGTCAACTCCTGACTCCTTCATGAATCTTACTGTTAATAAAATCTACTCCCACTTCTCTTTTCTCTGGCTACAGTATTTCCAGACGCACTGTAGAACAGCTAAGTGTCTTAAAAACTGTCACCCTAACTAGATGATTAACTCTCAGAGACAGGGACAGAGGCTCATTTCTGTCATGTCTACCACAGTTACCATCTTCTTCAGCTAACTCCTTGTGCAGTGCTCAGCTGTGTGAATATCTCACTTAGCTCAACGGCCGTTTTCTGCTGTCTCAGACTTGTTTTTATACGTCCTTTTCCCAAAGCCTTTCCAATTTGATTAGTCCATGTGATACATCAATAAAAACAGAGTTACGTTTTTTTTTTTCAATAAACCATTTCAGTTTGTGGATGACATATGAGCTTGTTGTTTCTCACTGTCACCAACGATGCTCTTGTAAGCCACGTAGACACGGATGGAGAAGGTTTGGGACTGGAGCTGAATCCGTGTGAGCTCTAAGCCAGGAAGTGGGCTTCAGACTTAATCAAAGCAACTGATCTTTTTTGTTAGATACAATCATGCAAAGAAACCCAAGGTGGCTAAAGTCTCTGCTGAAGCCAAAACGGGTGTTCTAGGCCCTTCCTCGGCCCCTTTTTAGCCTTATCCCTTAGCTCCATGGCTCTTCTGAGACCCACAGCCAAAGCCTGCTGCTCTAGAGTTCACCCTGGAATTTAAGAAAACACCCACGATTATTCCCATGTCTCTTATAAAAGCAAAAGAGGAGGCCAAGACTATAGAGGAAGAGGTGGGGGCAGGGAGAGAGAGAGCAATGGTGTTGGAATCAGATTTGCTAAAGATTGATCATTCCTCAGATAGTAATCCTAGGTACACGTGCTATGCATAGCATGACATCTATGTGGACATCATACGCACACTCCTGTTTTTATAGCAATCAAATCAAAAACATGCCATGAGACCTTAAAGGTGTGCTCATACACTGTTTGCTACTGTTATCTCCCCATTTTGCAGATGAGAAAACTGAGGCATGGAGGGGTTCAGCAGCTTGGCAAACATCTCTCAGCTCCCATGAGGGGACCCTCAAGGGTCCCTCCCTTAATCATTCTCCTACAGCTTTCTGGGTCCTCAAGCCTTCAAGGAGCAGGGGGCCTGAGATGTACCTCAGTGAGAAAGCCCCTGGTCGGCCTGTGCGTGGTGTGGATGTGACTGCAGTACCACAAGAGACAACCATCATGCTACCTCGTATCCACTCAGTGCTTGGCATCTCTAAGAATCTTTATGCACGATACCGCATCTGAGCCTTTCAACGCCCACGATCACTGCCCCAGCGTTAAATGTTAACCCAGAATAACACAGCTGAGCCGAAACCAGGCCCCGGGCTCCCGGTTCAGGGCTTTCGTAGCACTCTCCTCCTCTCTGAAACAAACTTCCCAAGAACCCCACCCTCATTCCAAAACCCCCAGAAAGCCTCTGCTTGTGCCCCCGAAACCCCTGATGCCAGGGGCCGCAAGCCCGGTTCTGGGCTCCAGGGAGTAGCTGCCAGTCCACATAGGTATGTCACGCTTACATGCAAAATTAATAATGATAATCATGATCTCCTGAAATCTATAATTTGCCAGCGTTTTTTTTTTCATTTACAAGAACTCTTCTAATTCTGTGAGTTATTTCATGACACAGGCACATTCCAAGGACAGCTTGGTGACGATGTCCAGGAGTCTACGTGATCGCACAGGCACACATTAAAGCAGTTTCATAAGTCTGTGCCCACATGTGCGACTGTGAAGTCCATATGGAGGAATATTTTCAAACCTGAAAACACATTTCTAGGTCTTGTCACCTGCAAGGAGACATTATACATCAGAAAGAACAAAACAAGGGAAGTGGGAGGGAGGCACAAGCTTAGCTTTTAATCAACTAATAGATCCCCAGCCCATTTCACGGAGTGGCTTCTACAAAGCTGCCATCGTGCTAAGTCATCGAAACAGAAAAGTAAAGTGACAGTAACTCAAGGAGGCTGAGGCAGGAGGATTGCAAGTTCAAGCCAAGCCTGGGCAACTTGGTGACGTGAGACCCTGTTTCAAAATAAAAGGGGCTGGGGAGGTACGTAGCTCAGTGCAAAGGCCCTTGGACTCCATCCTCAGTAATGAGAAGAAAAGAAGGAAGGAAGGAAGGAAGGGAGGGAGGGAGGAAGGAAGGAAGGAAGGAAGGAAGGAAGGAAGGAAGGAAGGGAGGGAGGGAGGAAGGAAGCAAGGAAGGAAGGAAGGAAGGAAGGAAGGAAAAAACAGAATGGGAAGCAAAGGCTGGGCAGTCCAGTAGGAAAAAGACTTCTAATAGTAACCTTACATTTGTGATCTTTTTTCTGTTTCACAGTTGCTTTCTCAAACCCCAATCTAGTCTTTCAGACTCTAAATCCAAAAGACCACATCGGTTGTGCAGATCAAGACGAATGTGTGAAGCCAGGCGTGGTCGTGGTGCACGCCTGTAATCCCAGCACTCGGGAGGCTGAGACAGGAGGATCACTGCAAGTCAAGACCAGCTTGGGCTACAGAATGAGCTCATGACCAGCCTGAACTGCATAGTGAGACCCTGTCTTGGGGAAAAAAAAGGATAAATATGTGAAAACTAAACTCGCGGCCTGACATCATCCAGTTCTCGTCAAGCAGTTGTGTGGCCTCCGGAGACGAAGGCGTGCTGGGAAACGGAGATGACACGCAGGCCGAGCGAGGCCTCCCGAGCTCTGAGGCTCACAGGTGGAACACCTGACCGCCCACAAACACTCCAGCTCCTGGGGGCCTCGGTGTTCTGTAAAATCGGGGGAACGGCAGCTCCACCAGGAGGTTATTGGGAGGCATAAAGGAAACCGTGCGCTTTGCAGACAAAAAGGGGTAACAGCCAGCCGAATGTGACTTGTCAGGGGAGGGCTGCAGGGCAAGAGGAAGGGTCTGCGAAGCCGCTGACAGATGCAAGACTCATAGCACAGGACAGTGTCACATTAGACTGGTTCACTGTCCGCAGGTGACATCCAGGGCAAGGCTTTGGCTTGTGTCACATTCAGCTGTAGATGATACAGATCCGCGTCATAGCAAACTAAGACCTCAACTAATGCATTCTAAAATGAAATAAATAAATAAAAAGACAGGATTTGCAAAGCATATTACTTGGCACACACAACTCCAAGTCTTCAAACAGATTTCCCCTAAGTTAGGACTGCGGTGATGATTAACACGGATTGAGCTCATCCACCCGAGGTGCTGGGAATCCAACTGACTCAGACATGGGACACTGGAACAGCTCACAGAGGACTGTCCCCACATCTCCTAGGAGATTAAATGTCAGGCCCCGTCTGTGTGTCCAGCACGGCTGCAATAGAGAAACAGCGCGTGCTCCGCGTAAACACCAGGAGAAGGCAGCAGAGGCTCCCTGTCCAGGCCGCACTGGCTTAGCTTTCTAGGTAAACGGCTTTGCCCAGGCTCACCAGCAAATAGCTGTGCAACACAGCAGGGCAGATCACCCAGGAGCCTCACAGAGACCTGGCAGCTGCCTGGGTGTCAGCTGCGAAAGCCAGAGCTCCATTAGGATTAGTATGGGAACACAGCACCCGGCGACTCTCCTGCCACCTCCTCTTCCCGTTCCGAAGGCTGCACACTGAACGGAAGCAAGACCTCCATTCACCTGCGCATAGAAGGTGAACAAAAACACCTTACTGAAACTGGAGTTGCACACAATCAATGATATGGCATAAATAAGACAAGCATATTACACAACACAGTACACACACAGTGCACAATTAATAGACCCATTTCTACCAGAGAACATCTTTCTTCTGAGCTTAAAATACCCTTCCGATGGATGCACTAGTATACTGAATAATAGGAAAGATCTATAAGCAGAATGTTTATCAGATCGTTTGTGGTACTGTTTTAAACAGAAAGCTCAAAATACACAATGTTGGATAGATACTAAGAACCCTCCTTGATGTCAATATGGAATGAAAAATTAAAAGTCAGGGTGTGCAGACCTGGGAATGAGCCTTATGTCCACACCCTCAAAAACTGTGCTGTACAAAACCAGCCAGTCTCTCTGATCCCAGCAAAACCCACCGCCTCCAGAATGGACCCCACATCCTCTGCACTTTAGGGCCAAGATGAGGCAACAGGGCTGTCCTTACCACAACAACGGACTGGGCTGGAAATATTAAATTGACTCGGCCCATGTTTTATTAGACACAGCTTAACAACTCCGAGTTTACAGAACTCAGCCAAGCAGCATCAGGCTTCAGCATAAACTTTTGCTAACTAACCCACATAGTTCCCATAGGCTGCGAGATGCTGCTTGAGCCAACTTGGTACCTTAGGATTATAAACACACGTCTTTCAGCTCTTCTGTGTATTCTTCCCAGGCAGAGCGGAAATATGTCACTTAAATTAGCACTTGGGAGTACAGAGTGGGTGCCAAATTTGGGTTAGCACAAACAGGGTAAATAAAGCAGCACCAAATTAAAATGGTAAAATAAACTTCTTTATGCTCCAGTGAAAACTGCTAAGTCCTCCTGAATGGCAGCTAATGGGTCTGGGAAAAGGGTATCCCGCAAACCGTAGCTCTTGGCTTTTGAGCACAGTTCTCTCGTCCAAGGGTCTCGAAGCAATTTCTTGCAAAACCCAAATCGTGTGAAAAAAATGAAAGTAGACGCTATTCCTTTTGCAAGCTTTTTTTCGCCATCACTTTTTTTCATAATTCCCTTCCCATAAGGTAGGGAAGGTTTACACTTCTATCCTTATAGAACGTACGAGGGATGGGAGAGATTTTAGAGGAGTAAGTGAATGCATAAAAGTGTGACAGCACTTGGCAAACACCACTGAGCTAGAAAATAATGCAGAAATCCAATCAGGAACGGCCCTGCACACACAAAAACTGCCAGCCGCGTCCTGAGTAATTGTAACTACCACTTACTGAGCGCCTACCGTGTGTCGGGGGCTGCGGGACCGCCTGTTACAACCACCTCGCTCTCTTCTGACCACAAACCAGGGAGGTAGGAACTGCGCTGTCAAGTTTTACTCGTGTGCCTGGGGAGTGTTTGGAAACAAAAAAGGAGAGGCTGGGAGTGGTAGTGCACACCTGTAATCCTAGCTGTGTTAAAGCCGAAGGCAGCATGATCACAAGTTCAAGGGCAGCCTCAGACAATTTAGCAAGCCTGCCTCAAAATTTAAATTAAAAAGGGGTGGGGATGAAGGTCAGCGTACCACCCCTTTGGTCTGGACCACCAAGAAATACAGACAGAAAATAGAGGACAGCAAAAGTACAAGGGAGAATAGATAGTAGCCTAGCACCTAAGGACTGGCACAGATCATCCGTAGGAGACTCACTACAGCAACCCTGGCAGAGTTTTCCAGTGAACTAGTACTTGGCAAATTGCTGAGTGAGTGGATCCCTAGAAAAGAGCAGAATTCTGCTTGGTTCCATAGAAAACATAAAATAATAGGTCAATTAATCCATAATAATAAAACACAGAACAGTGGTTGTTTCTAGAAGGATGAGCAAAAGGAAGGGTTAGTTAAGAAGGCACAGGAAACCTTCTCAGGCGCCTGGAACACTCCCCTTCTTAGTACATGGGTACCCATTTTTCAGAAGCAATGAAATTTTCAAAACGTATCAGATCCTTAAGGTTTTAGGCAGCTCTTTATATGTAAATTTTAGCCTAAAGGAAAACCAGAGACTGTCAACAAACACTGAGTTCAAGTTAGTAACGAGCATGATAAAGTAGCTAGAGGACTGTGCTAATGACAGACATCTGAAACTCACTTGGAGAGCATCACAAAATGATGCATGGGCTGGGGATTTAGCTCAGCGGCACAAGCACCTGCCTTGCAAGCGCGTGGTCATGAGTTCGATCCCCGGTACCGATTAAAAAAAAAAGATAAATAGATAAAGTGAGCTTCACAAAACATTAATGAAAGAATCCAGGTGCTAAGTACAGAAGCATCACTGTAAGATCCTTGCAATACTGTGTATTTCAAAGTTTTCAGAATACAATGTGGGGAACCAGCAGAAGGGCAGAGGAGGAAAGAATGGGAAAGAAAATAAAGCAGAGGAAAGAATAAGAAAGCAAAAGGGTGGAAAAGAAAGGTCATGGACAGAGGTCCAGGAAGTTGGAAGTAGAAGAAAGCTGAATTAATTGGAAGATGCCAGAAAATGGAAACAAATCATGGGCGTGAAATATAAAGAAAGGAAAGAGGGCACTGTGTGCAATAATAAAGGACCAAACTAAGGGCAGGTGAGGTGACAGACAGCAGAAGAGAGAGGCAGGGTGGAGGGAGATGCCGCCTGGAGTCTCTCCCAAAACACCAACTCAGTGAAGCTGAACCACAAAGCACACAGACGTCTCCTGACTGTCAGGCCACTTCCATTTGGTGGTACGCTCGGTCAGAATCCAGATGAAGAAGAACGAAGAGGATCCCAGTGTCTTTTGCATTGAAGTCACCAACCCATTCAGCCCAAACACCAGAGGCCACGTGGTGTCCTGCAGTGCTTATCAAACTTTATTGTTTAGCAGCAGAACTGCTTTACATAGATACCTTATATTTGTAAATGAAACACGAAACAATGCAACAGGCAAAAAGGAAGCTGTGGTAGTCAGTGAGGTGGGTACAGGGCTCCAGCCTTGGATGCAGAGTTGGCCTGCCCATGAGCACCCAGTGACGGCTCCTAAGTCTCTGCAGATACCCAAGGCTCTGAGCATGCAGGCTAAGTGGAAGGTCCACCGCAACGGAAAACAGAAGAGGAGTTCGCAAGTCTGCCACTAACTGATGACTTCCAGCAAGTCATTGATCCACCCCACACCCTGCTTCTGCACTGCCAAGCACCCTGGCATGTGAGGCCCAAACAAGGCATTACTGCATAAATTTTTAAGTGCCTTGCAAATGCCCAGCTATTAGGATTCCTCTTCCTCATAAATTTGCCACGTCTGTTAACAGACTTCTGGTTCAAAATGACCTCTAGCTAGCAACCCCAGGCCACCTCTCCAGCCTACTACAGGAACCAGAGAGACAACAGAAAAGACAGACACTCACGGTCATGCTGCAACTTCTAAAATGCACCTGCATTTTATCCACTGCTTTCTAACTCTACTCTCATTGCCTAGTCCAAGTGGTGCTGATTTATTTTCTCTGTCTCTGTACGAGTCGCCCAAACCGATCTCACAGCTGCATTTCTGCTACACCCTGTCCCAAGTTACCTTCCAGGCAATGTTTCCACAGCAGCCAGGGAGAAAACTGCAGTCACCCTGGGGCCTCTGCTCTGACCCAGAGGGAAAGGAGCAAACAGCACAATGAGAGACGCATAAGCAGTGTCATAGAGATTGTTTTCTGAGTTGATAAAATGCATGCAGATGTGAAAAGCTCTTGGTGTTCCAGGAATAATCAATGAAAAACTATCCGGAGACTTTCCCATCTCAGCATGAAATACACTGTAATGGGTGGGTCCCTAAACAGGATTAAGTAGAAAAGGGTAGGAGTCAAGAGTTTTGTGGACAATAATTTTTAAGTGGAAAACTTTAGAAAAGGACTGTGAGAGTTTCAAGGTTGGACCCTTTTGAGAAGACTATTGAAGAAGAAATGCAACTCTGTGAAAAAGATGCAAAATGAGACACTCAAAAGTGCACATCTCATAACTTGGTGGGTTACTGAAATCAGCTAAAGTAGAAGTAAGGTGATACCAGTGTGACTGTAAAAGTTAAGTATTTAAAATAATTACTCAACTTGAAGGTATATGATGAAAAACTAATACAATTATGTCAATCCAGACATTAAAAACCAAATATGTTACTTAAAACAATTAAGAAATGGCATTGAAGAAAGAAAAAAGATGATAGGAAGGCAAAATTGCATAAACACGGTTGACTCAGGTAGACAGAGAAATGTCATTTCATTCATAACCAACAATAATAGAAGTAGAAGCTATGAAATAGTAAGTTAAAAAAGTAGCCAGTAGTAAAATTAAAAGAACATACATAATGCCACAAAGTTTGAAATTAAAACAAAAATAAACAAATAATGTCCATATATCAAAAAAGGAGCAGATAAAGGATATATGAACCAATGAATATGGAACAAAATAGCAGACATATAACTAAAAATATCAGCCTAAACAAAGTGGAAAAATGTTAAACTCTCTTATTAAAGGGATTGAATGAATTATTCACATTGGATCAAAAGCATATCCAACTGCATGCTATTTAAGAATACTCATATATCCCATCACCCCATGAGTTTATTAAAAACAACTGAGCTACACCTTAAAGGGGGTGAATTTGACGGTATGTATACTGTAACTCAAAAATCTGCCATTTAGAAAAGAACTCTCAAACCAAAGATTAGAAATAAAGAGATCTGCATAAGATTGTGAGGAAATGTAAACCAAAGTTAGCAGTCCAAAACTAATGGAAGACATAACATTAAAGGCCAAATGTGCTAAAGGGTACATTTTGTTCCACTAAAAAGGGCATTTAAAAAACAGGCAATTTTTAAGCAGCTTCCTGGCAAGCGTGAGGTCGCGAGTTCAATCCCCGGTACAAAAAAAAAAAAAAAAAAGAAGGGCAATTTTTTTTTCCAAATAGATATACACAAATCTATTATTTTTCAGGATCCCCTAAAGCACATTTTCTAGTCAAATGCAATGACTTTTCTCTTTCATTTGAATCATTAAATTAACTAACCAATCACTGAGAAATTGAAACTGTAACGTGAGTCTTACAAATTAATGACAAAAACAAAGATATACTAAAAGTCATGGAAATGCTGGGCCAAAACTGTGTGCAGAGGAAAATCTATAGCCCAAGATGATTTCTTTGATCCAAACAAAGACTAAAAATAGAAGGAAGTAGGAAAGTAAAATAAATGCACATCAAGCAGGAAGATAGAATTAACGAAGATGAAAGCCAACCAACACTCAGACCATAACGAAGCAAAACTGACAAACAGATTTAAATAAATAACTTAAATATAACCTAGCAACACTGCTGCCAAGGACAAGAGGAAGGCAGGGCGATAGGGGAAGACAAATGTCCCAGCCTCACTGGGATGAGGCCCATGACCATGGCCGAAGTGGGTCATTTCAAAACTACAGAAGAATACTGCTTGCTAACGTGGGCCTACACAATGCCTGAATCCACCATCTCTTGGAAAATGCTAAATATTAGAATAAAAATTCTCCAAGAAGCAGAGCCTGTAAATAGATCAACAAGTACAAAACTGAAAGTGTTTTATTTGGCATTCTATGCACGAAGATGGTGCACTGTAATCAGGTCAGAGAAAACACAGGCGGCCCTGGAGATGGGTCCCACAGAATCCTGGAAACTGAATAGCTGGGGTGGAACTCAGAGGACAGATGGTGTAGACGCCCCATGCCCTCTTTCCCAGACTGTACTAAAACACGCAGCGGCTCCAGCATGCTGAAGTTGGTAGGTTCACAGCTGTACTCACAGACTGTCGCCACCATTAAGGTAACCTTCAAAAAAATCTAATCAAATTAATTCATTTCCAACTACCTCCATTGGACATTGGGGATAATAGCAGGAACACTGAATTGGAGTGAGGAAGCCTGAGTTCTAGTCCTGTTCTACCACTAAGCATAGTTTTAATACTCTCTAGGGAAAGACAGTTTCCCTTTCTGGCCCCTTGATGTATATACAAGGCTGTGTTTAGATATACTGTGGCTCCATTAAAAATGAATAGCAGCATTCAAAAATGGAATCAAAGTCCTAGCTGGGCATGGTGTGACGCACCTGTCATCCCAGCACTCCGGAGGCTGAAGCAAGAGGATTGCTGCAGGTTTGGGGACAGCCAGCGTGACATAGTGAGTTCAAGGCCAGTCTGAACTATATAGCAAGTCCCTGTCTTGAAAAAACAAAACAAAAGCAAAGTCCTCTGCATACATATTTACGTATTTTGCTCCGTCCCTTCTCCCCACCATCACCATCATTACCACGTCAAAGAGTTCACCTAGGTGTGCAAACAGCATGAGACCCAAAGCCACCAGGCAGGCATGAGTTACAGAGTCAGGCAGACGGGGAGAAAAAGGAGAGAAGTAAGGGACAAACAAGTGGTTCAGGCAGTGGATGGGGAAGAAAACAAGGCAGAGGCCACAGCTGAGGCAAAACTGGAGCTGGCTGTGTTACTTCCAACCATTTGTGAGGAAAAGGGGACGAGTGCTCAGTGTCAAAGGGGACACAGGCATCAGAAAAAGACTCAGAAAGTGCACTTCCGGTGTCTATGTCAGGGCAAAAGTGGCATAATTTGAACGACCTCTGGATTCCAATTCAGACGGGTCCTTCCACAAAAACTCCCATTGTGGATGTTCTGCCTTCTCGTTTGTTTGTAGCACTTTCTGGGTTGCATTTCAGAGTGTCATTTAATGTCATTTTATGACTCCCTGGTTGTAAGTGTCTGAGCGTTACCAGGGCTTAGAGATTTACAGCCTATTTTAAACTCAGATAATGATGTTTAATTTGTTATTGGCTGTGTAAAGGTTAACAAAGAAATAACTCAAATTATCATCTCAGGGATAACACATTACAAGAGGGCAATTAAGCCCAGTACCTGGCATTACACAAAAGATTGATATCGCGTTACAAGAGTGCAGATGAGTTCAGATTTCACAACATGGGAAATACACTCGTCACTACCATATCGCTCTCTGAATAAACAAATAGCAGGCCCACTGTCAGAGCCACTGGGTAACTCACAGGGGCAGAACTTTTCAAGAAAAGGGAAGACTGACATGCAGCCAATTTCCCACAGAAGAGCCAGAGACGAAAGAGAAGATGGCGGTAGCCAAGAGAAAATGGGTTGGTGCTGCCCAAGTAAGATTGGGTTCCCTGCTCCTTGTAAACAGAG
The DNA here is from genome assembly GCA_004027295.1 of Dolichotis patagonum. NCBI lineage: Eukaryota > Metazoa > Chordata > Mammalia > Rodentia > Caviidae > Dolichotis > Dolichotis patagonum. Next base: position 72,504 of record PVJX010000445.1, on the reverse strand, counting down.
GATGCTAACGGACGGGCAAAATAGACCGGCATCCAACAGCCCTTGAGAAGAGGAAGTAAAATAAATAAAAGCATCAAAGCCAAATCGTTATTAAATTGTCTCTGAAATGGAAAATGAAAACCAATCTATTGCAACAACCATTTCTGTCTATTTTCTTCTCCTCAAGACACCTTTTCTTGATGATTTGGTCGGCATCCCATGGATTCCAGTGCCAATAAAAATACAAATAAATATTTTTAAAAACACATCAGATAAAGCTATGTTAGCATTTTCCAGCCCTTTCTTTCTGGAGTCAGCTAATGAATTTACCACGTCTTATGAAATCCACATCTAAATAAGGTCGTATTTATTTCCCACAAAGAGAATTTCCTTTCCTTTTTTTTCTTTTTTTTCTTTTTTGCTTTTCCTTAGATTTGTTTTCCATACATTTTCTGTTCTTCTCTCTGCAGTCTTAGTCTTTTGACCCCACAGCTTTTTAATTTCCTTGTTCATTTATTCACATACCTGCCTTATTTTATATTCTCACTCTGGGTACTGTATTTCTTTCTTTGCCTCCTGTCTTCCCAAGCCTTCCACCACATCCTCAGACTCCTCCTCTGTGAGCGTCCATTCCTCCTCCTGTTACCATGCAGTCTCTCACCCACTTCTATTCTGTCAACTGGTCACTCACTTTGCAGCAGTTCTCTGTCTCTTCACCTTTTTCTTTGCTGCCCACCTCCACTAACTTCCTTCAGTCCCAGGTGCGTGGCTCCATTCAGACCAAGACATCTAAACAAAATCTCTGACGGGGAAGCCCTCTCGGTTCATTAACCCTCAGAACCAACTGGGCAACTCCAGCAACTTAAAACCAATGGGTCCATGTACCACAGTGTAAACTCAGAGCAGCCGCAGATTCACATAGGTGGGTGGGCCTGCAGAACCGAAGAAATCACAGGCCATTGGCTCAGGGCATTTTCAGAGTCCTAGAGCCTTCTAAATCACAGTCACATCACAGCGTGGCATTTTGGGGCTCAAAATTGCACTACCCCTGAGGGCTTGGGACAGGCCCAGCCTTTTGTGTGTCGTTCTGTCACCAAGGGGAGAACGGGGTAGTATGGATGGCCTGCCACTAGGCAGCATCACTTTCGTTTGCTCAGTTGACAAAGCAATGCAAACGCCAGCAGCACCATCACCAGCACGCTGTCAAGTGGGACAGAGGAACCACAAACATTTTGCGGTGTGGTGATTAAGTACTGGTAGGATGGAGCAACCTGGTCTTAAGACCTACATCCGGGAAACCACACAGCAGCCACACTTGTCAGTGTGAGGCCATGTGGCACAAAAAGAACCAGGCAGATTCAATAGGCAGCCTCGGTTGGCACACAAATGACAACAGTGTTCATCCGTCCCTTTAGTCACCTGGCTGCACCTCGGGTCTGTAAGCCCTAGTAAACGGAACTGCGCTTCCTAAAGATGTGTGCACTCTAGCAGTCTCAATGTCACTCCAGGGAGCCAAGCCCAGATGACACCGTCACACAGAAACACCTGGGGATCAAGGGATGAAGCATTAGTTAAGCAAACTAACCTTGCACCTTTGGAACTGAAATATCAACAAAAGGATAAAATAAATCTGCAAATTGTTCCTCCCTATGGACATGAGCCAGGCGTTTGTTCTTCAGCCAACAACAATCAACAGGCAAGACACAACTGTGAAAATGCCAGCCCAGGGCTAATCCAATAAATAAGGGAAAATCTAGGTGATGTGGCCAGGCAGATCCCTGCATAAAGCAAGGGACAAATTCAAATAGAGAAAGAAGCTGGAGTAAAATGTAGGCCTGTCTCATTGAGGGGCTGTAGATGCTAAATAAACTCCAGATAAACACTGTCGGTAGTGTGTGATTTCTAGCATGAGAAGCAAGCAGACAGCAGACAGCAGTATGCGACCTGACTCACGCTTACCAAGCGTGTGTGCCCTGCAGCCGGAGCTTAGCAATGACTCCCTGACCTGCAACGGGCCCAATCCTGTCATGCCATTCACACAAGACTGAAGAGGAAAATGCAGGTTTATCTACAAGGCTTGCTGCACCTTTCCAAAAGGCGTGCACAGACTGAGAGAAAATGAAGGAGGAAGGAGGCGGGAGGGTCAGAGGGAGCAAGAAAAAGAGGTCAACTGGAAGATTAATCTATTAAGATTTAACTAAATGAATCTCTACATGTTTACAAATATTGGTGGCCAATACTAGTGAGTGAGTTTATTTTCTTATAACAGCTATAATGTTGAGTAATCTTTCTCCATTAAGCATGGAACATATGTAGAAGGAAATCTGTCTTCTTTTTCTGTCCTAGGGATTGAACCCTGGACCTTCACACCAAGCTACATCTCTAGTCTTTTTTACTTTTATTTTAAGAGTTTCACTAAGTTATCCAAGCCAGGCTTGAACTTGCAGTCTTCCTACCCCAGCCTCCCAGCATGCTGGGATTTCAGGTGTGCATCACTGTCCTCTGCTTGTTTACATTTTAAAAAATTTTTCTCTGCCGATGTCCCTTGCACCTCTCTGCTCCCCAAGCAACCTTTGGGTCCTACAGATCCTTTTCACATAGGTGCACCAGAAATGGGAGGCTGGTGGTTACAGGGAGCCCAAATACACTAAACTCCCTGAGATCAGAATGAAGAAGTGGAGAGCTCCCGCTTTGAAAGCATAATAAACAGAGCAACCTCCTCAGTATCACCCAACTCTTCATTTGCAGGGAAGATGCAAATGAGTCAGGAAGAGGGGTCCAGCGCCTCCTCCATAGAAACCCAATGAGAGCCAGCCATGCCCAGAGCTTGGATGTGGGCTGAGCCTGTGTCCTCCGTGCCCAGTGCCACATGAGGAGGCCCGCCAGGGTGGGTAGCGGGGCACAAAGGGGCAGGCTGTGCAGGAGTTGGGGGTTTTGTTGCTCCATTCTCCAGTAAAGGTGGAAGGGAAAGATTATTGATGAACTACTTTGTTATCGTTAAGAGCATCGCTGACACAGGCACAGCAGGCCCACTGCGAGGCAGACAGCACCGCTCCCCCGAAACTAACGCCTTTTGTAGCCCAGACATGTGCTGTGCATTAGGTGAGGTGCATGTGCCATGACAGCCCCGATCCAATCCGAAACAGGGAAGGTTCGGCCCGAGAGCATCTCCGTCTCCTTCCTGCTTTGTGCTCTGTCTCCCCACGGCCCTTGCCTCAAAGCCAGCCGAGCTCCTCGGAGAGAACATTAACAGTCAGAGGCTCCGGCTCGGAGTAAATATTGCAGGATTGAAATGCGGAGGGAATTAGACTTCTTTCCCTTGCAGGCTTTGCAGTGCTGGTTGAGAAATAAATAATGAGGGTAATAATGGGCCCGATTCTTCCCGGCTGCGTCTCTCCCCTTGGGTGAGAAGCATCTTCCACAGTCGGAGTGTGGCTGCTGGTGGTTACCAATTCAATCTCGAGCCGGCGGAGTAACCAGCCTCGGTCAGGCGAGCAGGTGGCCTGGACAGTGCCCAGACAGCTCTCACCCCGGGAAGGTCACATCCTGCCTTAATTTGCAGCCAAGGAGCCTGGAGAACAAAGAATGTCCCTGGCTGGCCCTGGGCAAAGGGGCTGGGCCCAAGCTGCACTGCTAGGGGCATTCAGGGTGGCTTCTATGCCCCCCTCCCAGGCTCTCGGAGCTCCGGCTCAGTTGGAACTGACGGCTTGGAGTGACACGGACAGTAGGAGATACACAGTGGTACAGTTTGTCCAAGGGTACTGAGCCTGTGAGCAAACCTCCTCCAAGTGGCCAGAATCTTCTATGCTCCCTCTGAAAGGAACTGAATGCCCCCATCTGATTTTTCTTCCCTATCCCTAGTCTATCACTGCCGCTACATCATTTTCTGTGAGTGAGAATTGTCAGAATGTCTTGACAGCTCCATCTTCTCTGGTCCCTCCCTCCCCTCTTCCTGGAAGATACTGTTTACAGTGACTTCTGTGCGCTTTGAGCAGCAGGTAAATGACTCTCCTTACACCGGAGCTCCCAGAGCGAGACTGGCTTCTAGAGAATGGAGCTGTGCAGTGGCCGAGAAGCCGCAGGGTCCCAGCACCTGGGATGTCACTGCACATGGGTGAGGGACTGTGACTGCCTCCATTCAGGAGTGAGCACCAAGAGCCGTGAGGCTCGGGGCCACTACAAGGTCCAAAGTAGCAGGGCAAATGTCATTGACCTCTCTGCCACCAAATCACAAATCCTCTGATCTCAACCATCACATCTTCCCCTGAAAAAGTCATCTCTGCAAAGCACCAAGAGAGTGAGAGGGAATAAACCAAGTGCTCTCTCTTGCCAGAAAGAGTTGGGACTCAAGGGAACAGCGGCAGTTGGTTCCAAAGCTCTTTGTCTCCACAACTCCCTCATCTGTGTCTTGTATCTCATTAGGAGAGGTGCTTTCTCCCCCACGCCAAGACCTTTCACTTCCAGGTGTCAGTTACTTGATGAACTAGTGTTTTTCCCACATCCAGAGATCTTCCAACAACACGACCTATTTTTTTAAAAGGATTAAAAACTACTCAAACTAAAATCCACACATCCTTAGTTGTCACTATGGTCCCAGCACCTAGAAGTCCTAACCAGGACTAAAAGATGGGTGTTCCCATGCAAGCAAGTTCCACTTCACCCTGCAATATACAGACTATTTGGAAGAGTAAAACAGAATTCTCTGGAAGTTCTTCGTTTATCTAGAATAATGGGATTGGTACACCACAGCCCCATGAGGCTGTCAGTATGCCTTGGAGACAGGCAAGAGCCACAAAGAGGATAATTGAGGTAAGAAAGGAGAACCCCACCAGAGATGAAAGTTCAGTGGCAAAAATAGAATTAAAATGTGCTCTTCTTTTCTTTCTCTGTGTTTCCTAGCACATCATGGGAAAGCCTTCAGAATGCTGAGATGAGTTTCCCCGGATGTCAGACAACAGCTGGGCTATTTTTTTATTAGTAATGTTTTCTATATTGATGTCCACAGCAACAACTCTATTAGGAGAGATGGTGTGTTGGGTGTTGTTGTTTTTTTCTTAATAGAAAGGGTTTTAAATGATACCAGGAAGGACTGTGCTTTGAAGTTACTGCTACAGAGCATAATTCTTTCCCAAAGAAGCCATAGTGTAATTTACCATTTTAAAATGATCAGGCTCTCTGCATGGCTAGCATGTCCCCATCAATGTTCTGAATTTTCCCTTGCACACGCAAAAGAAAAACTCCTGGCAATAAAAGAATCATTTTCACAAATAGCTAAGCATCCCTTGGATACAGGCAAATCCAGAGTGTGAATTAAGTGTTTAAACACACACTAAAGCAGGTCGTCAAGTAACTGCATCAGGTGATTCTTCCTTGAAACATTGGTTGTAGTTATAGTAAGGGCAGAAAATAAAGTAGAAACATACACACACACCCAGAGCCACACCCTAAACACAAACTATTTTATTCTTTTTGCCATATATATATATATATATATATATATATATATATATTAATCCCTAATCCCAAAATCCAAAATTTGAAATGTCCCCCAAATGTGAAACTTTTGGGCACCAACTTGCCATCATTCAAAAAGTTTCAGATTCTGGACCATGTTAGATTTTTGCATTTTCAGATTAAGAATGCACCATTAAGTAATGTCTATGCAGATATTCCAAGAACCCAAGGACTACAAAATCTGAAACATCTCTGGTCCCAAGCATTTTGGATAATAAAGGATATTGAAGTTTTATATATGTTGTCAATATACATATATATACAATATATAGTCAGTATATATATATACTGTATATATAGTCTATATATAAATACAAGAGGTGATCTAAAAATATGGTGAAGGTTTAAATTTTTTAAAATGAGTTATAGTGAAAAGCAATTAATCTCCCTTGAATACTCCCTCTCAGATCCACTCCTCCAATTTCTTGTCACTTTCTGAAGCAGTTCTAGAAGTCCCCTTTGTGAGCATCATCACGTGACCAAAATACAGTGAATGCCGGAGCCGAGTGCCATCCAACAGCAAGGGGGCTCATAAGAACTCAGTGTGCCCTCAGCTGCCCTGGGGACTGAATCTAGCACTGAGTCACTTGAGCGTCTTCTCCAGAGTTGAAATGACTATGAAGGGTAAACATTCTGAGTGGATTCAGGACATCAGCGCAATTAAAGTCACTCACAAAAAAGAAGACTCCAGATCTGCTTCAGAGAGCAGCAAGAACAACAGGTAGATGGGTTCAAACCGAGGGAAAGTATTTTAAGGATAATAGAAACATGTCTTTTAGTGTAATTGGGGTTTTTTTCTTTTCATTTACACACACTCACATCCTATTTTTCAATCACATCTCATACCCTCCCTTTTCACCAAATATTTTTCCACACTCCTCGACAGCGTCCATAATTCTTCTCAGTGGCTGCACAAGAGGACACTCAGGGACAGAGCTGATTTGCTTAGTCATTCTTCTCTTGTGAAATAGTTGCTCAGGTCTTCACTATTCTAGATAATTAATGATGGACTGAACATCTTCATGGGTGTAGCTTTTTGCTTCTGTTTGTTCTCTGTTTCATTACTTCCTGTGATCCTATGTTTAAACAAATTCCCATTGACTTTCTGGTGGGAACACTGCCTTCCAGCTAAGCGTTTTCCTGAGATACCATCTGCTTGCCAGTGGCTGGCAGGAGTTCTTTCAAAGCAAAACTCAGAAGCCCACTACCAAGACTGATGTTGGCTGGAGTGGATCAGGGCATACTTCTAAGTCCTCATCTGTCTTTCCCTTTTCCAGGCAATTAGAGGTAGGATTTTAACTTCTGTATTGTGTCTCTTCAGAACCAGCATAAACTCTTTTGCCTTTAGAGGTCCTAGGACTCTGCAGAGGAACATAGCAGGATCCACATCGCACATACTTTTCTTTGCACAGTCTGATGTTACCTGCATCGCAGAACACAGGCCCGGTTGTTCTGTATTCACCTGGGTGAGGGAGGAAAGCATGGGCTCCCTCGTCAGAAGAAATAAATGTGTAATTAGAGTAATAGGAGAGCTAGAGGGCCCCAGCTCTCTGGAGTCCGTTTCTCCAAAGGAAGTCTCCTATGTAACAAAGAAAGTCTTCTATGGGATCTTGTAATTTCCTATCCAAGATCTGCTAAGTGACAGGGTCCACAGAGAGAGACACTGACCCTTGGCAAGCTGACCAGCGTTGGACTCTGAGTCCTTCCTTCCTTCTGCATCAACTCACCCACGACCTCGAACAAGGCTTCAAGCACACTCTGCAGCTGACTTCTCCACTCAGAAAAAGTGAACCACCTGGGTATGGGTTCCCTTTCGGGAACTGCAGATGCCAGCAGCTTTACCCTGTGTTTGTGACGGCCCTGTCTTGTTTGTTCTCTGGCTCACTTGAGTTGTTTTCTGAAAATCCTCTAATCCAGGGTCCATTTGTAAAAAATGAAACCAAAAGCAAATGTGTAAAGAAATGGGCAGCAGCTAAAACAAAAGAGAAACAAGCACAGGCCCAGGCTTCAGGGGAAGGGTCCCCCTAAGATGACAAAGAAGTGGGCCTAAAGGGCAGGAAGACTTGTGTGGGAGTCACACGCAGCCTGCAGACCAGGCTGCAATCCTGGGTTCGCCTGGGTTCCCGGTCGGACTCAGATGTGGACCCCTGAAGAATCATCACTTTCCTGCACACTTGCAACTTTTGACATGCAACACACACACCAAGCACGCAGTGGAGAAAGTGGCTCCCAACTACACACCTAAGCTCAGCCTGCTGTAATTTAAAACGCACAGCGTCACAGATTTCCCCTAAAAAAATAATTTTACTAGATATTTCAACAGCATTCCCTGAATAAGAAGACATCACCGCATACTTTCCAAGTGAAATCGTTTTAAATGTCCTACATTTGGCCTGTTCGCAGAGGCTAATATTTGAACCCACTTGGGAGACTCTGTCCCCAATTCCAATGCAATCATTCTGACCAGCAGGGCCTGAGAGAACTCTGAGGTCAATATTCATCTTCACCAGTAGTGTGCAAGATGGACCAAAGTAACACGCAGGTATGGGCCTATTTTTACCAAGCAGTATTTACAGCACACGCCTCGCCCTGGCTATCAGCTCCAGGCTACAACTCAGGAGGATGGTAGAAAATCACAACGTGCATAATGCCTGCATCCATACATTTTCTGCTTCCTTTCTGTGCGTCTCCTTCACACTCTTTCTCGTATGCATTTGAGCAATAACACTGCACGACACGTTCTGCCTCAATCACAGGGAAAAGCCTCAGCTGGGAAGTCTCTGCAGAGGTCATGTTCCGTGCCCATTAAATTAATGTTTAAACTACTGTTCATGAGCTAGAAGCCAGCATGCCAGTGCCACAGAGAGACAGACCTGGGCCTCCCGAACACCCAGCCAGGCATCCAGCCTGTCAGCCTACTTGGTCAAGCACCAAAATACTATTCACCAAGATAACAAACGGGGAAACTCCCTATTGCAAAAAATAAGAAGTTCAATTAAGATTAGAATTAAAGCTTCCAATTGAGTTTTTCTTTCTGCCTGCAATGTTAACATCATTATTAAATTAGTAGCATTTAATCGTTTTTGTTTTTCAAATCCCAGGCATTTGTTGCCTTAGAAACTAAACAAAAAGGGAGGGGGGGCATTACTCTATAGAGAGAGTTTATCGTCTATCCCAGGAATTACCAAACTGCTCTTGGCCCTATTTATCAACCTCTCCAAAAAGAAACACAAAATTTAAAATAATCATAATCATAACTCATGGGTAAAATTATAGGCCAAGATAGTTTGAGCAAGAAGTGTGTGATTTCTTATACAGCATCCTCACAAACTGAAAACAAATTTGTGACTGCTTATATATTCTGAAATGTTTCCTGCCTACATTTCCTTGGAAGTCCCAGGAGCTTTACTGGACACATGGAAAATTTCAAGTTGAGCCATTTTTAAGTTATCCATGAGTGAAAAGGAAGGGGAAAACTCTCCCCACCTCGTACTCTGAGTGGAAGTATGAGTTCATCATAAAAGAAGAAAAAAGTTATTTTATTCTTTGGTTCCTTTTCTCCGAGTTACTCCGCAATGGCTGAACATACTTTGCCCAAGTTTTAACCGTTTGTCTGTTTGTTTGTTTGTTTGTTTGTTACCAGAGGGACAGAAGCACCTTTGTCCTGACGCCGAGTATGAACTTAGCACACTCGCACACTCGGTACAGGGAGCACCAGGGAATTCTTCAGGCACATCTCTTCTTAACGGTGAAACCCGCGTCACCAGACACAAATCAGATCACACATCATAATGACAAATAACAACGCGAGCACATGCTTAGTACCCGTCAGCCAAAACAAATCGATTTTTAAAATTATTTTAAAGCATCGAACACAGAAAGAATCCTCCGAGAAGCCAGGCATCACGGAAGGAGCGATGCTCACTGCCAAGCACTGCCTCACTTGGGTACTAGCTGGGTTTGGCTCCCCGTAGCTGGGATTCTCCAAGCCACTCTGCCCCCACAGTAAAGGCCCCCGAGCTTCTCCACACATGACATCCGTGTGGTATCTTGTGTAGTCCACAATCCCGTGCCAATAAGAGCCGGGCAGAGATGGAGAAATCCTGGAATGCTTTAAAGCAGAAGAGTTGAACAAGTTAAGCAGAGAGTAGAGGACAAAGCTGTTTTGCAGGGAAACACCCCACTCAGAAATTCGGTTACTGGCTTCATTTCATGAATCTCACATAAATATCTGAGGAGCTTGCTGACATCCTACGCCAAGAGGAAAAACATGCATTTAAAGAACAAGGAGAGAAGCCAGAACATGGAATACTCATTTCCCGGGATTCTTTGCACTCCAGATACCGCTGGCTGAGACTCCGATTAAAAGGAACTTTGCTTTTATAAATAAACTTGAGCTAGGCCACACATCAGAAGGAAAAGTTGGGGCACCCAAAAGGAAAAGGAGCCCGAGGTTCCGAGGACCCCCCTCCCCCGTCTCCCAGGGAGGCTGGTACAGAAGGCAAGGGGAAACCGAATATTAGCATTGTCTGGCATGGCGTTTTTTTCTCCCTTCTCCTAATATAACTTTGCAACTATGTTGAAGAGAGTGCCTGCTGTTATTGGTCTAATGAGCTAACTCTGAAATCTGAGCTAAAGACAGCTCCCTAGTGGCTGCTCACTGTTCCACAGACCGAAAGGAAACTCCTTTCAGGGGCCCATCAGGGCGAACCACTGCTGACAGCTTGGAACGGCGCAACACACAGATTTATTTCACAGACAGCCACAGACAGGAATTTAGCACCCTGTGCTGGCCTCCTGCTTCTTGGAGAAGGTGTTAAAATGCAACCATGCAGAGCTCTTCCTTGAACAAAACCCAGTAGCGACTAATCAAGCGGTCACCAGTTCCCGGCAGAAAATACCCAGCAACGTGCAGCTGAGCTGAGCGCCCACCCGCCTGCCCGCCCAAGTGGGAGCGGGGACGGTTCTGACAGCTGCGGGCCGCTAAGCTGCAGCTCAAGCTGCCTCTGAAAACTCTAAATATTTTGCATGACCTTTCAACTTACAAATTAATTGATTTATCAACAACGGCAAATGTTATTTGTTTATGACATCTTGGGACGCCTTCCCTGGGTTGGAGGGCATTGCACCGCAGAGGTCAGTCCTGTTGCCTGCAGCAGGGACATCAGATACGAAAGGTGGCCCTCTCTGTCCTTCCACACCCAGTAGAGAGAGACCCAAGTGGCACTGATGTGTAGCTAGCTCTTCACAGACTCACCGGAAGCAAATCCCTGAACGTGTCATTAGCCGCAGGAAGCCAGCACGTAAACTCTGCGCTCTGTGTACGTGTTGCATATAACTATAGGTACGTACACGTGTGTATACGCGGGGACAGCTATGTTTCGAAAGCATTAACTTTTGCTTGTCCATTTCAAGCAAAAGTTAATAATTCCCTCTGCTGCCTGCCCTGGACTCCAGACAAGCACACAAGAGTTGATCAGCTCGGCTCTTTATGGATAAGGGCAAATTACATTTATCAGCGCATTTGAAATTGCAGTCCGGTAACCTGGGGTCTCTCCCAGTGAAATTGCATGAGGTTCAGACTATTGTTAATATTGATGATGTTGCTAATTTCACTCTCACTTACTACAGTGTTGCGTAGGTGACCGTGTGAAATAACCAACTTGCTGTCGTGAAAGACCAGAAGGAGGCAAAGGACAAGAACCAGCTTTCTTTCTTCTTTTTCTTTCTTCTTTTTTTCTGCTGTGAATAAGTCTTCATCCTCTTGTTCTAAATTCCATTTCAAATGGCTTCACTTGCTGCCCTCACCTATTGTACTACCTATAAACACATCTTTCCCGATCGTTTCTCCTGGCCTCAACTCTCACAGCTTGCTCGTAACAAATACTAACTACCAGATACTCCGCCCTCTGCTGTAACCACCACCACGCAGCAATGCCAAGGGCGGGCACTTCGCTAAAATCCCGCTCGCCTCCCTTGTAGATCTTTGATGCACGGAAACATAAGTACACAGAGACGGTACCATCCCCTAAAAGGACTCTGGCCAGGTCCAAGTGCATATGGATTGCCACTGCGCTGGGGTGCCCTCCCCAGGAGGATTCTCCAGTCTGTCAGCAGTCTTAGAAGAGAATAACACTGATTGGGATTTGTTATAAAATGATGTGTTACCATATTTCTGGGACATGTGCATCGTGACATCAGTAATGAAGACGCCTGGATGAGTGCTCTCCCCACAGCCGTACTTCTTCAGGGGCCACCCTCGTCCCACCTCGCTGTGGGAACTTCACAGAGGGAGCGTGGAAGAGCCAAACCCCGAAAATGGAAGTGCGGACAGAGGCTTCATCGCCTTAGCAAGCCAAGTCTGTGTGCTCCTGTTCCAAGGCAGAAGAGGAAAACTCCGGCCCAGTTTATTTTTCCATCATCATCTGCATCTCCGCAAGTGTGTTACTTTCCAAGAGGTCTCGACTCACAGATTCTGCTTCAAGAAATGAGGTTTCATTTTTGTCCTTGGAGTTAACACGTGTGCAGGGCTTGGGAGTGGGGAGCATGGGGCCACATCTAAGCTGTCCCAGAGGGAGGGACTTTGCACGGAAAGCTGCCTCAGCTCGGTGGATACAGCTATGCATATGAAAGTACACCACGTCCACTAGTATAGGGAGCGCGAGGCGAAGCGCGTTTTCATGTATATAAGAACAAGGGTTTATGGGAATACTATGCAAAGAAAACGGCAATCAAAGGTAAGTCACCTGAACCAGCTGGAGAACCCTATTAAGTTGGAGGAGCAGCATGAGCCCAGGTGGGAAGGCAAGGTCGTTCACATTTCCACGAATGGGCACGGTCCCCATGTTTACTCTGAACTTAAAGCATGTACGATCTTTGGGACATTTCGCGTATGGAGCAGGAAAGGGAGTGTTTGCCAGATTTCAAACAGGTGGCACTAGTGAGACACACGGATGAGAGACAACGTCATCCCTGTGTCCTTACTCACAGGGTGTGTCATGCGCGCTCCACACTCCCACGCCTCTGACCTTTTCTGGGAAGCATTAAACAAAGTCTTCCATGGTGCGACCTTCTGTTAGTCATTTACTAAACAAATACTCATTGCTGCCAGCACTGTGTGTTAGGCATTATGCTATATGTTGAGGATAAACCAACGGACAGAAAAACGTAAACCTCTGCCTCCCAGTAGCTTGGGAGGGGGAATCCGGGAGGGGAACACAGTCAACAAACACACGACGGATATGTGTAGTTGGCCAAGAGCGTTAAGAGCAAAATTAATTGGGGAGCTGGGTTAGGAAATGTGGGGCTGGAGAAGGATGCATCACCGAGGTGACATTTAAGAAAAGCCCAAAGGACATCTGGCCACAAATGTCCCAGTTACAAAGCAAACGCGAATTAACTGGCGAGAATGAACGGCTTCTGGTTAGTTTTATCACTCCAAACACGGGCAATCACCAATCAGCTCCATTTCTCCCAGTTTTTCTTCGTCGCACCCCTTTCTGCTGGTTCTTGCTCTTGTCTTGCACTGGTAAATCCCCCAGGTGCCACCCTGCCTTTAAGTAGCGTGTGCAGTGCGTGTGCTCTGTGTCAGGCACGTGGAGGAAGGTGTGCACACAGCACCTCCCGTGTGACGCGGCTCTCGCAGTCTCTTTTCCTTCCATGCAGCTGCTCACTCTGCTTCCCTTCCCGGGCAGGGCCCTTCGGAGCATCCCTGCCAGCACTGGGGCTCTTCACTTCAGATGCCAGCAGCTGTGTTCCGGGCAGGACAGTTCGGTGTCCCTGGTTTTTTGATCCCCACCACTTCAAATCGCCTTTCCACTCGCTGTTGAAAAAGTCAAGGCGAGCCCCCCACAAGATGACTCCACGCAGTCTTGTATCCCAGGTAAAGGAAAACCTTGTCGATATGAAATCAGACAGTGTAAAATTCTCTCCCCGAGGAATCCGGCATTATTACATCCCCCATCAATCATGGGGTTGTTTCTCCAACAACTGTATCAGACGCAGCATCCGGATATTGCTATGTCATCCCACTAATTCAGCAGTCTCTAGCCTTAAAACCACGGTAGCCTGAGACATTACAGATAACATCGAGCCCACCAAAATCTGAACCCTTCTGAAACATTTCAAAACAAATTTTGAAGCCTCAAGTGTTTCCCAACAATGGTCAACTCTCACAATTTCCGGTGATCAACTCTCACAATTTCCGGTGATCAACTCTCAAAATTTCAAGTCTCGAGTATGGAGTAAAATTTATACATTGTATACATTTATACATGACGTGTATATTATAAACTCATAGTAAAACTTTATGAGGAAACTATATACATACATATTATCATACAGAACAGGGTAGTATCTTACTAAATTATTAAATAACTTATCGAAGATGAATTCCCATGCTGGACACTCACTCAGTGAAGGTGGCAGACGCCTCCAAGCCAGTCTAGATCACACACAGATGACACTGGGCTTGTCCTCAGGGCCCAGGCTATGCTACACAGATACACCTGTGAGTTCAGCAAAGACCCTGCCCTCTCACTGGACTTTGTTTTTTGGTAGAGATTTTAGATTTGGGCTTCTTCAATACTCTTCAAAATTACAAAATCAAACTGAAGTTTGAGTTCTGAAACTGTCTTTTCTTTACTCCCTTGCATGATTAGGGTGAAAGCACCTACCTCTCTCTTCTTTCCCTCGCTCTCTCTCTCTCTCTCTCATACATACACACACACACACACACACACACACACAAAAGTGGACTTGGCAGGTTTCAGTTTCCCTTCACGTTTTCCCTCTGTCCTTGCCACTGATAACCCAGAATGAGTGATGTGAGCACCTTGCCTTGGCCCCCCATAGAAAACGCTTGCAGTACATCCACCTTCTGCACCTTATTTATAATCCTCTGTAAATTCACCCAAAAGTCGTGAACTACATAATACTAATTCTTATAGGTTGACATATTTCCCTGATCTTTCACGAGCCACATGGGGAAACAGTTTTCCCCTGATCTGAATGAAGAAGAAAAACAGTGATCCTAATCAACCATTTGCCCTTAGTGGCTTCCCTAAACAAATCTGGGAAAGTGCTTAAAGGCTTGGGAATAACCATGACCCTGCTTGATGCACTGTAATAACCCTACCTAATTATACTGATATAAAAACTAATTGGAAAGATAGCAAATGTCAGGGTAAGATGCAAATCGTAGGGTGTTAATTGCTGAACAGGTGCTGGAATGGAATTAAATGAGCATTCTGATTAAAAGAGAGCAGGAAACAAATGTGGACCCCCGATACAAACTTGGCCATGTGACTCCTTCGGCCGTTCATTCCACCAGGAAAAGGTCATGGGGCTGTGACCTCTGTTTTGTGTTGGGTGGACCAAGAAAATAATAGTGACCACAGAAGATAAAACAACCTAGAGGCACTATCGACATGACTTTCGGAACTGATCTGTAAGTTTAAGCCTCAGAGACATGCGATGAGCCTAAAAGTTCTTTAAAATATGGATAAGCCTAGGTAGAATCAAGAGTATATGTGAAAGCACTGGCCTCTTGCAGCCACAAAGCCTTAAATAGAAGGTTCCTAACCTCTGCCCCACTGTGCTGAGTACTGCCAGGTGCCCACGCACATCAAATAGCTGATTAACTGAAACCAACAGCAATGCTTGCTTTCAATAACCTGGCGTAATACTGCAGCAGTGGCATCAGGGTGAGGTGCCATCGCGAGCACATTTGAGGTATGACTGCTACAAACCAGTCATTTTTACTGCAAGTGGTATCAACTGGTGTTTCAGCAGTGTCCAATCTAAGCTGTAAATAGCAAGGAGATCTTCTCCACAGCCTGGTACTCCAGGGAAGAGTGCTTCTTCATAGGCTCCTGCTAAAATGGTCAAGCCTGTGGCCGCTGTCATTGCTTTCCCAGAGGAACCTACATTCTCAAGGGAGGAGAGACCCTGAGGGCAGTGACTGTAGGACAACACTGGGCAACGGAGCACAGCAGCTCCCCAGCCCTGACTTCACAACTCCTTCCCCTCATCACAAGGACCCATACGCTCCCACCACATAAGGCACCCAGGTTCTCCAAGCCTGCTGACTACCACCCCTGGAAGCAAAGCCCTCTGTCGATACTCTAATCATTTTCCCAACACATCACCTCAGACGACCCAGCAAAGAGAGGAATTATTCTCCTTCCAGGCAGGGAGCTGCAGACTCACGCTCTTCCTTTCCTCCCAGTGGTTTGCAGGCCTTTGACATTTATAATGCCTGCAGATCTTTAGCGGAGATCTTTAACGGAGGCAGAGAGAAGCAGCCTGGCCTTATTCCGTTCCACAGATTTTCTCCCTCCCCCTGCCAGGACAGATCAGCAGTTTATTTACTCTGCTCCTTCCATGTGGAGGCTTCTTTGCTCCGTGTCAACCAACTGTATACTGTTAAGCATACATATTGGTTTTTAGTGATGTAACCTAGGGGGTCTGGGACAGATAGAGCAAAGTTCCCCTAACTCAGACCTATGTCTACTAGTTTGAGCACAGAGCCAATCAGCCTATTTTGCCTGTCTTTCTTTGTTTTTCCTCCTTCCTTCCTTTCTTGCTTTTTTTTTCGCTCTCTCTAACTTAATGTCCACTTATAACAAAAGGAAGAAAATAATACAAGGGCTACATTAGACAATGCTCCAACTCAGCAACCCAATTTTAAAGTGCAAATAGAGAAGTGCCCAAATATTTTATTTTATTTTATTTTATTTTATTTTATTTTATCTTGGTTTTTGGTACCTGGATCGAACTCATGACTTTGCATTTGCCAGGCAGGCACTTGTGTCACTGAGCTATATCCCCTGCCCAAATACTTTAAAGGGAAGAGTGGCTGCAGGATGGATGGCTGTGATTTCACCTGGCTTATTTACACTTTTAATAGGATGCTGAGAATAAAACAAGATGGGAAGGAGGAAATGTTTACTCCAGCATGGAAATGGGTGGGTAGAACCTTCTTGCTCTTGCCTGTTCTTTAATCTGAAGAAAAGCTCCCTCTTTCTTACTCTCTCTTTAAGGAACAAAAATAAACTGTCTCCTGAGTAATAAAGTCAAGACACTTGCCAGTAAAAATTGGTTAAGGTCATCACTTCTGAAGGCCAAACAAGATTTAGACGAGATGTCATGTGGGATCACCATTCAGCACATTTAGTTAAATGGTTAAAAATAATAAAAGATAATGATAGTCGTGGAGTTATTTTAAAAAAAAAGACACAGAAGTCAGGGAGAAAATGAGAGAACCAGATGTCTGGAAGGAATGCTGGGAAATGCTTAAGAGAAAGACAAAAGCTTCCCCAAGGATCTTTTGAGACTGTCAGTATCTGATGGCCATGCAACACTGCGTATCTTTTTCTTGCATTTTGCTGTGGAGTTCCTTATTTATTTGTCTATTTCTTTATTTTACATTAACAAAGAAGACACAACTGGGAAAACTTTTTCAGAAGGAAAGCAAGGCAGGCTGACCCCAAAGTACACATTTCCCCTAGGTGCCTTTGCATTCGCCTTGTCTAAAGATCCAAAAGGCACAGAAGTTGCACAGTTCCGATAATAGACGGGAACAGAAAGAGGCCCGCCTCGAACTCAGCTTTCCTGAGGACACCACCACCATCCCCACCACCGATGCAAAACAGGAGAGGACACTGCAGTCTCTCCAGGTCCCAGGGGTGGGACTGCTGCTCTTTATAAAACAGAGGATGAACAGGCCGGCGCCTAGGGGCCGTTACCCGATGCAAATGAGCTCTCATGGGAGGCCTGGGGGCTCCGAAAACAAATCTAAAGTCACAGCCACCAGCTGGTCTGGGTTCCAGGTCATGTCACCTCCTTTCCTGGGGCCAAGTGGGCAGCCAGGCCCAATCCTTCTCATGATCCATTTGTTCTCAGAGGCCACGATTCACCCACAGAACCAGAAAAGCCCTCCTGTGCCAAGGGATGCTTGAAACCTCCAGTGGGGCTACGGGAAGACTCAAGTTCCAAGGATCGCTTGCTGCCAGTGACAATTAGAACAATCCGAAAATGTTCCCCCCGACAAACACACTCCTTTTTGTTGCAACAGAGGTGCAAACGCCAGCCAATCTCTTTTGGCACCAAGTGCTATAAGAAGTGGTTTCTCTGTGCCACCTCTCGACAAAAACGCCCTCAATGAGCGTCCTCCGAGGACCAGCTCTGAAAAGGGGTTTCTCGTATCAGGTTAATGCATGCAGTTGGCACGGCCCAACTTTCGTACCGAGGCCGGGGGGTGCTGGGTGATAAGAGCCAGGTTCTGTTTGTTACCGATAAGGCAATTATTTCTTTGGTACTTCATAGAGGAGGGGGAAAAAAAACTCTTACAGCAAAGATTCAAATAAGGATCCCCCTAGGGAGGCAATGGAACTCGTAGGTTGGAAAGTTTTTTTTTTTGTTTTGTGTTTTTTCTCCCCCTTCACAGGAGCAACACAGGCACGCAGAGGAATAGAATGGCAAAGTCTAAGTTACCCACAAGCTCACTGTCAACCGCTCAGGGCCAGGTTCTCTACAGCCCAGCGAGGGGAACACGGGCGGCAGGAGGGAGGAGCGACAGAAAAACGAGCCGCATACAATGGGGGAAATGAAGAAGAGAAAATAGGAGAATAAAAGAGAGCAGAGAAAAAGAAAGAGGCAAGGAAGAAAAGAAAAGGTGGCGACAAAGTAGGAGGAGGAAGAGGGCAGGATGTGTTGCCAGCGGCACTTGCTGTGTGTTTGGAGGCTAAAGAGGGCCGTGAACTTGGATGAGTCAACATTACATCTTCCTTGCCCTGACTCCTAACAAAATCTAGCATTTCCTTTCACTCTGACTGTAAGCAAATCACCACGGTGTTAGGGACCCAGTGAACCATTAATTGATTGAGGGCAAAACCAAGTTAAAAACTTCAAAAGCCCAGGCAGGTATATAGCAGCCTCCCACTCCATGGGCCACACGCACACTTCAGAGAATGCGAACGCATGATTTTCAAGCTGGAAAAAAGATCATTGTGGGACTCCTTGAGTTCACATTTCTACCTTTAGGCCAAGGTTGCCCAGTTTTCCCAGGAACTCTCCAGTGTGCAACAAGTTTAGGCATTAAAATGCTAAGTATCTTTCAAGACATAGCCCAAGGTGATAATCAAGGTTATCACCTTGATCAACAGCTGGGAGTGCGATCCAGCAAGATAATTCAGCTCAGGCCGGTAAAACTGAAAACAAACCAACAAAAAACGGGTAGGATGTGACATCCCACAGAAGTGTGTCTCTGGAACCTCATTTTTAGTTCCTTTGAAGAAAAAAGGCAAAAGTGTTAAAGAGACCAATATATTCCACAGACAGAATGAGTCACGACCAAAACAATTCACCCCTGGTTGTCCTCAGAATTACACCATAGAATCTTGGTTCAGGGGAACTACAAATCCTGCTGTCAGGATCGCTGGCCTCCAGCAAGTCATGGGCCATTGGCCACATGACCTGTAGGCGAATCTGCTAGCGGTGGCCCCTTGCAGATACAGTGGGGAGCGGCTGAGCTCACCTGCAGAAAGTCAGTCTCCCGTGACGGAAATGATAAACCAAACTTGCCCACAACTCTCTCCCTGTGCTCTCCAGGCAGGCAGTCACAGGACCGCACCCAGCCTTGTTTCAGAAATGCCTGGGCCAAAGCCATCTATCTCTATCCCCATGAGGCAAAGAAACCATATATCTGACTTGGGGCTTGTTGTTTCACACTGAAGTGAGCTGAGCTGAGACTCACAATCAAAACCTCCTTGCACTGGGGTTAAGAAATGGGGAGGCAGCTGCTTTGAGGATAGGATCAGTTTTGCAAAGTTTGAGGACTCCTCTCACTGACGGAAGGGAATTTTTAAAGACAAGGAGTGGGCTTCTCAAACAGGTCCTTGTTTGCCACAGTTCCTGACAGGAAGCGTTCGGGACTCAAAGGATCGAGGCAGGAGATCACCATCAGGGAGCACAGTTCAGGTCCACATTGCGGAAAGACATGAAGCAAGATGCCCCCAGCCAGAACCCTACACAGCCTTTCTTCGCTGTCTATTCATTTAATTCTAGTCTCAGTGATGGGAATTAGACAATTGCTTTAAAAACTCCAAAGCCACCATAAAAACAGAAAATTATTACTTCCTGCCATGACCAAATATTAAACACAGTGCACACCTAATGACTCTATCCCTCCCCAGGGAAGAAGCTTTATGAACAATAAAGTCCCAGCAGATTCCCACTGTTTGGGTTTGGAGGTCTCATTATGGGCTTACTGATCCAATACGATTTACAAGCTCCGTGGATGCCACTGGAAGTGAAAAACCACCAACCTGGAGTTATAAACCCCGGCACCTCCAGCAAAGCCCAAATTTCCTTCCTCACTGAGGAATGGAAGGAGGAAAAGGAGGACTCAGAAGAAAGGATTAGGGCGCAAGTTGCTAACAGATCCATTTCTGAGTGCCTGAGCAGGAATGCGGAGTTAGACACCTTGCCACAAATGTAGGGCAATGGGGGGAAAACAGAAGACACAACCAAGAGCACAGAGAACAAAGAAGACAGAGCTCATAACAAGTGGTGTGTGGGGAGCGGAGGAAACTTCCCGAGCTGCCACCCACCCCTCTCTCCCCAGGGTGAATCTACATGATGTCGAATTGTCAAAGCTTTTCTTTAAAGGTCATCATTATTATCTGCATGTGCGTCTGCCTCAACATCTGGATGATGAAACGCACTCGCTGCTCCACACTTACTAGGGCAAGGCTCAAGTGACGGCTGGCGTTCAGTCAGAGTCAAGTCTGGCTCTCGTTCAAACGTCAGCCACAGCGAAGCAGGGAGAGTGGAGCTTCTCCTTTACCTTTACCTCCATGTAATTTATCACTCGAGTCTAAACAATCCCACATGTTGGAAGCCTGGAGACAGAGTCCCAAGGAATGCTGAACAAAGGCTTTCAGGGAAGTCAGAATGCAAGTGAGCAGGGAGAGACAGAGGCCACTAAGCAAAAGCAATCCAGGGGAAGTGACAAGTCCATAAAGCAGGGTCTAGACAGGGCATGAGACCAAGGCTCAGAGAGGTGACAAAAAAGCAGGGAAGAGACAGAATGTGGGGGCCAGTGTCGGGGAGTGTCTGGACGAGGGAGAACCTCTGTGACTTCTGGTCTTACCTTCTGCTTATCTAACTTCTAAATGAACTCCTCAGCTTGAGCCAGCTCCTGCAAACAGCAGGAAGACAAGATGGCGAGCTGCACAAAAACGTAGAGAACCCCTTCAGAGAAAGGAGCAGGAGCAGGAGCTGGCTGGCTCTGGGTCAGTCAGGGTCATGGGTCGTCCCTCCTCCCCCTGAGCTATGGGGAGCCACAGACTACTTGCCTGTTCTGCAGAGAAGAAACGGATTCAGGTTACCAGATACAAGACGGGACCCCCAGTTAATTTTGAATTACAAACAAATAATGCTACATTTTCCAGTGTCTATCTGTCCAAATATTGCATGGGACAGGCTTTGACTGAAAAAATGATTCACTGTGCATCTGAAATCCCAATTTAGCTGGGATACACCATCCTAAAAATAATTCATGTTTACCTGATTTAATCACATATGGTGGATTTTTACTTGCTCACTCTGGCAACTCCAGATTAAATGAAAGGGAGGAAATGAATGAATGCATGAAGGGAAGAGGAGGAGCCAAACCAGATCTGCTGTGAGGTTTTACTTTGGCCATTATTATACCAGAAGAATAACAGTAACTTCAAGTCCTCAGTCTGCTTGTTACAAATCTGCGATCTGTGTATTCTCACTTCGTAGGAAGTAAGAAAACACGTTTTTGCAGGGAAGAAACTGACAGCATGCAAAATTTCTAGTTATAGTAACAAAAGGCAATCAGTCTGCTCCATGGCATGTGACCAAAAGGTGATGCAGCCTCCAAACCTCGAAGCCATCAGAAAGACTCGAGGGGAAGCGTTCCTCCATCCCTGGCCTTGCACGGACCACCTCAGCTTTTGTCCTGAGGGCTAGAGACTGTCTCTAATCCCAGTGGAGTCACTGACCTGCTACATAGTTCATGACACAGTTGCTCTTCAATCCGGTTTTCTCCTCTGAAGAGTGAGACGAGAATTCCACTACGTAGCTAAGTTGAGTTATGTGCATAGCTTTATTTTTTTACACTTTTTAAATGAAGTTTATTGGTACAATTTAGATACATATAATGATTATACTCATTATAGAGAATTTGTACCTGTACATGATATATCTTGATTACTCTTTTTTTCCCATTCCACTCCCCTTAACCCCTCTTCTCCTCCTTAATTACAAAACTTTGTTTCTATTCTATTCTTCTTTTCTCATTTTTTTCTTTTCCTTCCCTTCCTCTCCCCCTTCCCTCTCCCTAGTTCCCCTTTCTTTTTGAAAAGTTTCTTCCTGTTTCACAATATTTATTATACATTTTGGTCCTTATTTACACTTTCAGTTTCTCACACCAGAGAGACAATGTGATATTTACACATGTGTGACTGATTTATTTAACTTAAGAGTATGGTCTCAAGGTACACCCATTTACCTAGAAATGTCTCAAATTTATCCTTCTTTATGGCTGAGTAGTACTCCATTGTTTAAAAAAACCACATCTTCTTTACCCACTCATCCACTGATAGGCATTTGGCTGTTTCCAAGATCTAGCTATTACACACTGTGCTGCTATAAACACAAATGTGCATATATTACTGTGGTGTGATGCTTTTAATTCTTTCAGGAAGATACCAAGAAAGGGAATAGCTAGGGTCAAATGGGACCTCTAGTCTTAGTGGAAAATGCAGAAGAAATGGACAGATTCCTAGATGCATATGAATTACCAAAGCTAGAGCTTTAAATTAATGAGGAAAACGCCCTGTACAAGTGTGCATGTAAAGCTCACCACTTGACTCTGTAGAGACCCCCTCGAGTCTTTACCGAGGGAGCCAGGTGTGAATAGCACTACCCCAAGGTCCAGTGGCCTCACGCACTCTGTCACCACCTGCTTCTGAGTCCTCTTTCTAAAAAGTCCTAGATTACATCTAGACCCATATCTCTCGCTGTGCACTAAACCAGTGATGGCGAACCTTTCAGAGACCCAGTGCCAAACTGCAGCCTGAATCCACTTATCCATCACAAAGTGCCACCACTGCAGTCAAACCTGAACACTGAGGTTTTAGTTTAGGAAAATCAGCTCCATATTAACATCTTTTGTCCCAAAAGAAAAACAAAGTAACACACGTGCCATAGGTTCGCCACCATTTCCCTGAACTAAAACAGGAACACTTAACCTGCGGGAAGATAAAGCAGGTAAAAGTCTTGAAGTCACAGGCAAAGGCAAGGACTTTCTGATCCTGATTGCATGGGAAACAGTACCAAGAACCAGCAAATGGGATCATATCAAATTAAAAAGCTTCTGCACCGCCAAAGAAACAACCAACAGAGTGAAAAAAAAAAACTACAGAGTGGAAAAGTTGCCAGGGATACAGCCCAGCATGCAGCATCCGCCACGGAAGCATGAGGTACCAAAGAAACAAACAAACAAAATAAAAAAAGAATGGGGAAAAAATTTGTGCCAGCTACTCCTCTGACAGGGAACTAATGTCTAGAACACATAAAGAACTCAAAGAATTAGACCCCTACCCCAAAATAAAAGACCCAATCAAAAAATGGGCAAGTGAAATGAAGAGACACTCCACAGAAGAGGTACAAATAGCCAATGAACACATGAAGAGATTCTCAACATCGCTAGAGAAATGAAAATTAAAACAACACTGAGATTCCATCTTACTCCAGAATGAGTAGCACTCATCAAGTCAGATAATATGGGGCCGGGGGTTTAGCTCAGCAGCAAGTGACTGCTTGGCAAACACAAGGTCATGAGTTCCATCCCCGGCACAAAGAAAGAAAGAAAGAAAGAAAGAAAGAAAGAAAGAAATCAGATAATAACAAATGCTGCTGAGGCTGCATGGAAAAAGGAGGCCACCTGAGACCTCACGTGCAGTGAAATACACCCGACACACAAACTTAAATGCCACATGGTTGCTCTTATAAGAGAAATCCAATTTACAAATGAAGAGCAAAATAAAAGATTGGTAATAGGAAATAAGGAGATAGCTATTTCTCAATGGGAAGAGGATCAAGAGATGGAGGGAGGGGGAAGAAGGGTCACGAAAATGGGGAATTAAGATTTGCTATGCACATGTACCAACTCCACACAAGGAATGCAAACATTATATACTGCAAACACGTGCATACTGACCAAAAGGAAAGTTCCCATGCCGTATAGGTCTTAGAAAACAGAGGTGTTAGTTCCAAATTGCTGGCCTGAGTCTAATGCTTCCATGCCTACCAATGTCCCCATCCTACCATCAGACCAGTCGGATTAGAAATGTCTTCCTTTGTTCCTTCTCGAAGTTCTTGTTATACGGGAGCAGCTACAGCATTTCCCACTGATTCTGGCTAACAGATGGTCC
The DNA here is from genome assembly GCA_004027295.1 of Dolichotis patagonum. Classification (NCBI taxonomy): domain Eukaryota; kingdom Metazoa; phylum Chordata; class Mammalia; order Rodentia; family Caviidae; genus Dolichotis; species Dolichotis patagonum. The sequence goes on along the minus strand of PVJX010000445.1, from coordinate 48,541 downwards.
TGAGGGCATCAGGAAATTTTATATTTACTAGGAATTCTGAGTTTAGAACAAAACTTTTCTGGAGAACAATCATTCAGTTGCCCAGCGCAGGCTGATAAAATTCTGAGCTCTGGTAGATCTGAGTTGAGGTTGGCTCACAGGCCTCAGATCTTCCGTTCTTTCTTTTCTGATTAAATGTCCCTCCAGTTGGAACTGTAATGTGAACAGGTGATTCATGCAAGATTTTAATCAACAAACAAACAATCTTTCAAAATCCAGTGGATAGAACCCTAAATCTGCAAATTACGTAGGTAATTTCCTTCTCATTTCCATGGGATATGCATTTCATTTCCCAATTGTTTGGCCAGGTTTTCTCTTGACCTAGAAACCAAATAGCCCTGTTTAGACAAATAGAAAAAAAAAAAAAAAAGAAAAAGAAAATACAGGCAGTGCTAGAAGGTCTTCTCTGTATAAGCAGAGAATCTTAGCCTTATCTGTCCCAAGCTCTGGGCTTTTGTTTCCCCAGCACCAGCTAGACAACTTCAGGAAGAGATACTTTTTGTGGAAACAAATACCTTTTCTTCTCTGCAGCCCTCCTGCTCATATTGATTCACTCACATCTTGGCAAATCTGCTATTTGATCACATCACACAATTTTACAAGGAAAAAGCTGAATATCAGAGCAATTTTCTGTTCTAAATAGTCAGATGCCCCGTGGGCTATCTGATTTTCACTGGAAATTGATTCGGGACAACTTAGGCGAGTACAGGGTGGAGAACCTGTTTTGGTCTTTCCCCTCTTTTCTGAAGAACTGCTTACAAATTGTTTGGATGCCAGCCTCAGAGATTCTGCTTCCTCAAAAACATCCAGGCTTCTAAAAAATTCACAGATTGCCAGATGGCATAACAGCAGCTCTTTGCAGAGAATCTGAGCTTCTGAGTGAACAAAGGGGACACATACTCGCGGGGACAAGTGGCAACATCAGCGAAAGCTTTGGTGTGGCTGGTGGGTGTGCTAAGGGGAGGGAGGTGGATATGGAGAGAGGCAAGAGCATGGCACTGTCACCTTCAGTGACTGATACTGGAGTGCTGGCAGGGAAACTCACTCCCCCCCCCAACCAGTGCAGAAGTCCAGGGAGAGTTGAGCTTTATCCTCAGCCATTTAAAATTTTTTTTTCTCTCTCTTTTTTTTAGACAGGGTCTCATTGAGTTGCCCAGGCAGGACTTGAACGTGTGATCCTCCTGCCTCAGCCTTCTGTGTAGCTGAAATTACAAGCCTGTCCCATCCCATCTAGCTGAAAAACGGACTCTAATAATAGGTCCCCCTATTGCTTTTCCCCACTTTCCAATCCAGTCTAAAGGTTCACCCTCCAAAGTGTTCACCTGAGCATTAAATTCCATTATTCAACATCATTTCTGTCTTTCCCTGTCAGGAAAATAATGTCACAATATTTCTGCAAAATCTAGCCCCAAGTAATCCTTCCCACTTCACCTCCTGCTTCCCTTCACACACATCCACGCATCTCTAAAATGCAGGCAGATGAAGCAAATTCTTTCTTTTTCAGTGCCTTTGCCTCTACTCCTCCCTCCTAGAATGCACTTCCACCCAACTGTGTGTATTCACACAATAAGCGTCACTCTATCCACCTATGTCAAGGTATACATCACTGACACCCTCAGATCTAGAAATGTCACCTGGCTTCTTGTAAGGCATCCTCTGTATTCTGCAAGGTGTCATGCAATGTCTGAACAGCCTTTGTTTCTCCACCTAAACTCTAAGTTCCTAAAGAGAAACTTTTATAGTTGGTCAGTCTTATCAACCCTAACAGCACTTTGCAAAATCCGTGACATAACAAGCCCTTGACATAGAGTTTATTCTGCTTTACAACCCTAGGTATCTGTTCTCTGCACTCTGCTCTGTGCCTATCTATCACTGAGCAAGAGACTGCTAAGCAGGTGTCAAATGGAGTTACAACCAAATTTCTATAGAAACTGACAAAGATTCAGTCACCCAAACTCATCAGTGCTTCACAGTCAGAGATTAATATACCAGCTAATATTTACTGAGGGTCTATGATATACAAGCCACTGCCTGTACATAGCAGGAGATACAGAATAGTAAGTGCCATGGCTGTTTTTAAGACATTGATTCTATCATGCACTATGTGGACACCTTACATATATTAGTATATTTAGTACAATAACTCAAAGGGAGAGGCAGTTCATTAACACCATTATATGGCTTGTAAGTATTAGAGTCAAGACTTAGATGATGTGAAGTGTCTGATATCTAAAAATTACAGCTTGGTATGTAAGGTAAATGCAAATAGGCACAAAAGGTGGTAATGGTCATACATCCGAACAAGAACAATTGTTTGTGATAACCATCAGATGAAAAGACTTTGGCTCTAAAATTGAAACCTTTGAAGAGGCAGAATCTGAAGCGCATCTTGCAAAAGGGGCTGTTTCATGCACTGTTGTTGTTTGCAGGGCTGGAGAGCAAACGGAAGGGCCTCACACATGCTATGCACATGTTCTAACCCTGAGCTACATCCCCAGCCCAAGGCGTAAGATTTATATGGGCAGAGAGCTTGGGATGGATGTTCTAGGTAGAAATTATATATAATCTGGAAAAAATAAGAAATACTCAAGATTGGTATAAGTGAGCAGAGGATTCACAGATAAAGAAATGATGGGTCTAGAGAGTTGGAGTTTATCTATCATCCACTTACCTTCAAAGTGCTTTTCAGATATTAAGCATATTTATTGGTGTGATTCCTTAAGCTGTGTACTCACTCTGTGACAGTTGAGATCATGCCTGTGCTATTGCCTGCTGATTTTCTCACTGCCAGGAATTCACAAACATCTGCTCAATAACTGAACACACAGAGAACAACTAAGGGACTGAATGATGGAATGAATGAATCTACTCACAGGCAACTAAGCTAGTTGATATTAAACCCTAAAGTTCCACCAAGTCTACTGAGATTGGTCACCAAGTGGAATAAGTATAACTCTTAAAAATGAATCCAGGAACAGGGCTGTTGCTCAGTGGTAGAGCACTTGCCTGGTATGTACAAGGCTAAAGCTTTGACCCCCTGCATTGAAAAAAAGAATAAATAAATAAAACTAAGCCAGCTACAGAAGTGAATATGATAATTGCAATGTCACCTAGTAAATCAGGTGCAGGGAAGTCATTTGCTGAAGGAAATTTTGTTTGTTTGTTTATTTGTTTGCTTTAACTTTTGGCTAGGCTGCCATTCGGTAAGGTGCCACAACCCACAGGGATATTTTTTTCTAGACTAGAAGAACCAGGGACCCTTCTTTCACCTGTGTTTCTCTGAAACGGACAAGAAAGTAGCAAAGGTTTTGCTAGGAAACGACCAAAGGTTTTGCTAGTGAACAAAAGAAGGAGGACACAAAAGGATGAAGCAGTCACACTGAATAGATAATCTGGGTTTTTAGCAAGAAAATCTAAACTCTCCCTGAGGGAACAGCATTGTCACACCAAAAAAAAAAAGCCCAAGGCCAGAGTTTTTTAGCCTCTTCACACCCTGGGTTCCCCCACCCTGGAAATGGGAGGTCTGGGGAGAAAACACATAGATATTAATAGGCGTAAATTATTGATGAGGAGGAATGATGGATTAGCATGCCTGACACCCAAATCTTGGCCTGCAGCTAAAATCAGGGAAATGAGAGCTGGAAGGCTCAGTAAAGTTGCCCATTAATCCAATGCACTTCATTTCACAGCCTGGGAAACTGAGGCTCAGAGAGGTGGCTGGTGACTTCTGTGACATTAGACAGGGCAAGTGAAGGATTGGGGCTCACGCCGTCACCCCTCACTCACCCTGGGTACTGATGATCACACAGGAGCCCTGGAAGGACAGATCTTGGAGTTGAAGAGCCTCTCATGGCTTTGGAGAACAGACCTCTCTCCCGCCCCAAGCAGGGTCCTCACAGTGTGTGCTCACGGAGCCTTCTCACCTTTGATCACTCTGTATTCAGGAAAGCTTTTCCTTCTGCCATACCGAAACCATCCCCTGTAACTCCTGCCCGTTGACAACGTTACAGCTTCACCACTAAACGGGCTGTGTGATCTTGGTTGACAGAACTGCCTAACTCATAAACACGGATGTTTTTTTCCCCTTCCATATAACTAAGATTTTTGTCAATCACTGAAGATTAATTAAGAAGGTCATATAATTAGCACAAATGGCTTAGCACAGTGCCTAGCACACAATAAGTGCCAATTAAATGTTAGATCAGTGTTTTTGCATCGGAACGGCATCGCTATTGATATATGTGACTTGCCCATGTCTAGGAAAAGGGAAGGTGAAGCCACAGCTTGAATCCAGCCTCAGTGGCCCAGGACTGCAAGGACTTAAATCTCATCCAGAACTCAATTCCAGCTACTCACAAATACCATTTCGGGGATGTAAGAGAGAGTGGAATCAAAAGCAGAATCTACACCACAAGTCAAACCTAGTAATGCCGGACATGGTGGCACATGCCCACTGTTTAGGAGGCTGAGCTGCTCAGGGAGTTGAGGCTGTAGAATCACAAGCTCAAGGCCGGCAGAGTAACCCGTCTCAAAACATGAATAAGTGAATAAACAAATAGGACTGGAAGTGGCTTAGCTCTACCTGGGTTCAACCTCTAACACCGCACAGAAGAAGGAAAAAAAGACAGGAGGGGAGAAGGAACAAGGGAGGAAAGGAGAAAAGAAGGAAAGAAAGATAGGGTGGGAGGAAATTCATTAAGTAAATTAACAAAAAGGAAAACTCCAAGTATTAGGCTAGGCATGTGGCTCAGCGGTAGAGCACTTGCCTAACTTATGTGAGGCCCAGGGTTAAAAGTCTCCATACCAAAAACAATACGACAACGAAAGGTGCCCAAGTGTCCAGGATTGATATGATAGTTTTGAGCACGCGTGGCAGTATGGTAAAAGTTGTATTCATCTACATTTATTCTCTAAAAGTTCTATAATTAAGTGATACTGTATACTCAAGAGAGAGGAAAAACAAGAATGATCCAGTAGAAAGCAGATCCAAAGATATGCTTCAAGAGAACATGGTAGTCATGAGGTAAAGAGAAGCAAGTAGGGAAGGGCCTAAGAGAAGCCTGGACCACAGCTGACAGGAACCAGGAAGGATGTCCATCTACCAAGATGGCAGCCAGAGAAAGGTTTTTGAAAAAGAAGGAGGAGGGGAAGAAGGAGAAAGAAGAGGAAGAGGAGCAGGAAGAGGAGCAGGAAGAGGAGGAGGAGGAAGAGAAGAGGAGGAAGAAGAAGAGAAAGAGGAGGGGGGAAGAAGAGCAATGAGAAGGGGAAGAAGAAGGAGAAGCAGAAGCAGAAGAAGAAGAGGAGGAGGAATCACACCCATTAGGGTAGCTACTGTCAAAAAATAATGACAGAAAATTATAAGCGTTGGAAAAAATGTAGAAAAACTGGAACCTTTTGTGCTCTATTGATGGGAATGTAAATTGCTGCAGACACTGTGAAAAGTAGTCTGTAGTTTCTAAGAAGCTTGAAAGCAAAATTATCATACGATCCAACAATTCCAGATCTGGCTAGACACCCACCAAAAAGAATGATTGAAAGTAGGGCCTCGAACAGATATTTTTACACCCAGGTTAATAGCAGCATCATTTCCAATAGACAAAAAGTCAAAGTAACCCAAGTGTCCGTTGCCAGAGAAGAGATAAATAAAATGTGCTTTATACATACCATGGAATATTATTCAATAAAAAAGGAAGGAAATTCTGACACACATTACACCATAGAGACAGCTTAAGGATATTACACTAAATGAAATGAACCAGTCACCAGAGGACAAAGTGATTACAACTTCACATACATGTGGTTCAGAGACAGAAAACAGAATGGCGGGTGGTGGGAGTCAGAGAGGAAGGAACGGGGAGTTGTGTGACGGGCACAGAATTTTCAGTTTTTCAAGATAAAAAGAGTTCCATCATGGATGGTTGTGTGGGTGGCACAGTAACATGAACACATTTACCATCATGGAACTGTAAACTTAACGGTTAAGTGGATAAACTCTATGTCATGCATATTTTACCACTATTTCAAAAACAATTTGTTTCAAAAATGAAGCAATTGTCAGGAAAATGCCTCACGGGCAATTGAACCACAGATATTTTTGAGCAAATCTTTTGCATAAGGGGCTTTTGTTCACCAAACTTCTTGAAAAGGAAAATCAAAACACATCAACGCTTAAAATGGGTTCTCCTCCATGGGGGTTTCTTCCATGGGAAAAGAGCTCAGATATATAGATATATATGAGACCAATGTCCCAAGACAAAAGACTAGATGTTTAGCCCAGGAGAAGTAGATTGGATCCTTCCTTTTACCAAAAAAAAAAAAAAGCCTTCTCTTCCCAGAATGCACCTGGCCAGAGCATCCCACAAAGATCCGAAAGGAAACCTTGTCTCCTGCATCTGTCTAATGGATATGGAGCTTTTGCAAGAATAGAAACAATAGGAACATTTTTCTTCTTTCTCCCAGAGCAGTGAGGCTGTCCCTAAAGTCCCCTTTCCATGGGCTGCTAGGTTATCCAGAACCCAGATATTCAGAAGAAACCACCAAATAAAGAAGTGCATTGCAAGAGACTTCTGTCTATGACAAATACAGCTCAGCTACAACTTTTCCCTGAGCCATAAATACACATCGGTTTGTGTCTTTTGTTTTTATTTACCACATAGATTTTCACAGATAAATCAATACAGCCCACAGGAAGGATTATGCTTCATTGTTTTGTTTTGTTTTGTTTTGTTAGGCTGTATTTTGTTATTTTTTTTCAAAGGAGAACTTTGGATTTTCACCCTAAAAATTAATAAACCCTGCTCCCACGCCATACTTTTCAGACAGGAGAAGGTGCCGCTGGAGACCTGGCGACCTCAGACACAGCAGCAAATTCTGCTGGACTGGGCATGGGCCTGGCTTTTTTGGGGAGGCCCAAGAATCCACAAAATCATGCTGAAAAGACAACTGAAAATTAAAAATAAATTCAAGCTTCTACAGAGACCAAGGCAGGTAGTGATTTGTCAAGGCAGGGGAGGGGGCACACCTCCAAGCTGGGGGCTGTCTTGGGAAACAGAAAACAAAAGTCCCTGATGGGGCTTTTAGCCAAAATGTGGTAAAAACGACTTTTCATACTTCCAGCACATCTATTGAAAACTGCACATCTGATAACCTGGTCACATAGGCTCACTGAACAGCCAAGCAGTTTAGGTGGACAATCTCTCGTGTGGGTGGTGACATAGGGTGCCCCTTACTGATCACAACTCTGGCTGGCCATTCATGACATCAGTGACACACCTGAGATAGAAGTTTCCCCTTCCCTTTGGTATATATCTCTGGTTAATGAAAAGACTTATTGCTGCATTAGTACCTATTCATAGCAGCTTGGAGGCACAGTCTTGCGAGATGCTGAGTTCACCAGGACCAAATGAAGGGGGTTGCCAGGGGCAAAAGTTTGAGAACCACCCTTGAGCTTCTCCTCCCTCTCCACAAACGTGCACAATTCCAAGAGAATAAATAGGCTTCCCTGGAGCCGGAGGGGACTCTGGCTGCTGTGTGCCGAGACTCAACAAGGCACAGTATAAATTAACTGCATCTGGTAAGGCGGAGTGAGAAGGAGGAGGAGATAATTAGTTGGCACTATAGGAACAAGGGCAGCAAAGAGCATTCTCTGTTTACCCCAAGGAAATCTGAACTCTGTACCCATTCAGGGCGCTTTGAGGGAACACAACATTCCAAACTGGCAGATGCAGGACCACGGCTCGACCACACCCCCGGATGGCACACGGCAGCCCTCCCTCCGCCAGACACTGGAAACCATACTTTCTGCCCTTTTGCTTTTGAAAATGGAAGCAAAAGGGCTCAGGTATGCCTGAAGGATAATGGGAAACAATATGACAAGGTTTGGGTGAGGAAATAATACCTTCAAACAGAAACCCCACCATAAAATGAACATAATGAAACAGATTCTTTAAAAAACAACAACAACAACAACAACAGCAGCAGCAGCAGCAGCAGCCAATCCACAGTCCCCTTTGGCACGTGTACGTCCACATGCAGTCATGCGACATCTCAGAAGTCACACGTACTTCAGGTGGTATGAAAACGTGACTGGGCTGTTTTTGTGCACATAAGGCATTAACAATAAACACTACAGTTACATAAAACTCCATTGTATGCCACCAAGACACAATTTCCACCTTCTCAGAAGAATGTAAGGGATCCAGGCACAAAGTCTGAAGGCAAGAATATGAAAATCTTGTCTCTCCGTAAATACAAAAAGACTACTTTCCCTGGTGCCTGTAACATGTGTGTTCCCAAGAAGAGAGCGTAAATATGTTTGGCTGCAGCCAAGGGTGGAGATTACCGTAGTTCCGTAAGTAGGCACTGCTACAAGCAGCCACGAGGACGTTTGCTTGCAATGTATAACGTATAGGTTAGCGCTTGCAGGTCTACAAACACTTCTGAAGCTGTTTTATGGGGTGTTTATTACAAGAAAAGATGGAACAGTTATGAATTTAGCGTATCTTTCTGAAAGAGGAGCTCAGCTGAGTGGAAAGACCAGATGAACATGAGCGAGCTCAGCCTATGCCCTGGAAAGGACAGGACCTGTTTCCGTGCTGTTTTCCGGCTTCATGGTGGGTCCCTTGGGCATCCTGAGATGTAGGGGAGTGATAGCCTGCACAGTCAGCAGACCCGGCTCACCAGGTAGGTCACAGAGTATGCTGGGAGGGTGCGGTTGTGGTCGAGAAATCAGCACGCACCTAGCAGTAAGGACAACTGTGTACTAGTGCCAGGCCTGCCTTACCAGCTCACAAGTCATGTCACTACCCTGAGTTCAGTGTTGTCATCTCTAAAATGAGGAAGATGAATGAGCCCAAAGAGTCCTTACAACTCTGTACTTGTCTGTACTTTCAGAAAGTCCAGAGAAATCCCAAACAGCTCCATAAAATGGCAAAGATGCCAAACATTTTCCACTTGCCTGGCTTCCTCTTCAGGCACCTTAGCCACGGCCACTTCTGTGGACCTCTGAATCTCCCCACAGCAGACAGCATCCTCCACCCCATGGCGACACCACTGGAGAATGGAAATGCTGAGCACTTTGTCCAAGGTCAAAAGCTAGGACAGGATCAGAAACCCAGCCTCCCAGATTCCTACAGCTATGCTATACTTTCCACGAGGAAACCAAGCTGACTTTCTGGGAAGAATGCCAGAGATTCCACTCTCCCAACTGAGAATTCATTGGAATATTGGAATAACAACTTCAGAGACTGTGGTCTCTCCAACCCATTTCAGGACCTGGCTAGAAACATGAAAACCCAAAGAAAGAAGCAATGGGGAGTTATTCCGTTTTTTAACAAAAGAGAAAAGATTAGGGGTGGGAATATGGGGTTTCTTAAAAATTACATGATTGCTGAAAGTTAATTTGGTATTTCTTTGTTGGTTTGTAAGTTCTGTTTCCAATCACAAAAACAGACAGCTGAGGATGCCTAAATCACATTTCAGTGAATTAGCATCTTGTCCCAAAGAATCTTTCCCATTCTGAATGTACCATGGAACCCAGACTGTGATCCTATGTGGTGGGCAGGAATCTCCCGAAATGCAAGAGAGATCTGGCTAGAAGACCCTGGGCTGGGATCCAAATTGACAGTCTCCAAGCTCAACCACAGTCCCTGAGCATGGTAGAAAGATGCCGCTGAACGTGGGGTGCACTGCTTTTCTAGAAAAGTGACCGAAGCCAGACCGCCATTCAGGATAGACAGCAAGCAGGTTTTGCTTTAACGTACCTACCCCTCAACAGGCTAAAATTAGTGCACTGGAAAAGTCTTTCCTACCTAGACAGGCAGGTCCTGACCTCTTCCAGGAGCTGCCGACAGAGCAAGGAAGCCCTTGCTGGATTCACTTAACCCCTTGAAGAAAGCACGAAACCAACCTTCCCACACAGCTCAAGGGATCAGCTCATCGTGAGTTTCACAGAGGAAAGAAACCAAAACGGATCTGAAAATCACATCTTCCCCTACCTGTCGATGATCACAGGGTCCGAAGGTGTCTCGTTTCGGTTTCCACAGCTCTTCTTTTCACAACATCGACTGCGGATTGGGAGAGAATCAAAAGAGTTAAAAAATAAACATTAAATTAGAGAAAACAAACAATGAGCATACAGTATTAGAATATTCATCCAAAAAAAATTAAGTTCAAGATAGCCTCCCAGCTATAAGCTGCATGAGGGCAAAATTTGTGACTATATTTTATTTTTGAAAAAAGGAACCTAAAGCCAAAATAGACTCATTCAAATTCTCACTCTATGACTTACAAGCTGGCTAGCCCTCCACAAACTACAACTGTCCCAAGAGCCTGCTCACAACTGAAACATGGATGGTTGGTTTTTAAGATCTACAAGATCACTTCCAGACTGGGGTTCAGTGACTTTACGATTGCATATTTTTGAAGATCTACTATGTCACTTCCAGGCAGGGGTTCAACAATTTTATGATTGTATATTTTAGGTCTTCGCAAACCAATAAATATTTCAAGAGCCAAGTGGAAGGAAGGTGGATAAAGTAGACCACAAGTAGCTGTCTGGATTATTATAAACCCTATTTACATAACATCTTTCTCTGGAGATGTGGTGTACTTTATAAACATTTATTCATTCACTCATTTCCATCATGTCCCAAAGATGAAGGAAGAAAACCAGAACTTTAAAATAGGAAGAAAATGGAGCAGGGAGCTGGACAGTGACATCTCCGACGCCTTTTGCCATAATTGGAACAGAATTAAGAATTGAGTACACCACAGTCCCAATCCTAAAACCTTCGTTTCCCAAACCTCCCTAACTCCAAAGTGCGATCTACCTGAAGATGGACAGCTAGGTAGCGGCGCTGAAGGGGCCGGCGTGGTGGAGAGGAAGTGGATAGAGGAGCCTCCACACAAAAAGCAACAGAAGAAGTATGCAGAAGGGCCCAAGAGAGAACAGAGCACCCGATGCAGAGGTGACTGTTTAAAATACAAGGGCAAATGTGAGAAAAACAAAAAGAGCCTGGGGATCACCTCCCTGCACCTGTCGCGCAAATGCCACTTGGCAGGCCACGGGCTTCCAGAATCCCTCCCAGCTTGCTTCAAACACACTGCTCACCAGCAGCTGTACTTCATTCAGGATATCACCTCGATAACAGCTTATGAGCAGATCATGACCGTGCCTACCCAGTGGAGACGATGTCTAGTAGGTATTCACAATAACCAAACTGCACTTGACGCACTTTCCCATGATGGTTTCTCTGCAGCTCAGAAGTGGTGCAGTGCAGTAGGAAAAAAGTGCTGAACTGGGAATCTGGGCTCTGGCATCTAACTTGTTACTAAGCAGCTGCCTGAATTTAGTCAAATCTGTTAAACCCCTCTGAGCTTTCATTTTATGTACCAGGGAGATAAAGATGCTGGGTTCTGTGAAGCCCCTTCTCAGTTTAAGGTTAAGAGGCTACGGGGTTCCATAAGCACCCCTTGAAAATGATGGCAACATAAAGAAAAACAGAGGCCACAGGGCAGCAGGAACCCAAAAGCTTTCCCTGGTCCAGCCCTAGATCTGCTCTGCAGCAATCTGTAGTCCATTCACCATCTCCGATCTCCCATGGAATTAAAAATATACAAACAAATTAATATTACAAAAACTTTTAGGTCCCATCTCTCTCATGCAGGGATGTATGGATTAGTTAGTGAACAACTCTACCATCCTCAGGAAGTGAAATGCACTCGAGAGATTTTCATCAGATGGGCACAATGAGGTTTTAAGAAATTTAATCAAAAGAGTAGAAAGTAAAGAAAAATTGTCTCGACTTTCCTAAATACCAGAGTCTGCCACTGGGACTTTCTGAAATAATATTTGGTCTTTGAAATTATGTTAGGTCTTCACTTTTAAAATTTCAACCTATCCCAAGATTAACACCAATAAAAATGCTGGCCAGCTGCACACCCACCTCTTAGAGACCTCAAGCTCTGCTGACTCCCCACCCCCACCCATTTCCGGCTCCCACCCTGATTTCTGGAGGATTGCTTTATGTCAACGCGATGCCTGAGTATTGTGGGCAAACCACTTTTCTTAGCAACACAATTTCAAAAGGCCCATACACGCCAGTGACCCAAAAACCTTCAAGCTAGACTCTCCTTTGACATCATCAACTTGTCAACCTAACCCCAAATATGCGTGCCACGCCAAGTAGCATTTAATTACAAGAGCACACACTGTCAGGATGTGCCAGTCTGTTTGGCTTGGGGAGCAGTGACTCGGAGGAGGCCGAGTAAGTTTGTAAAATTGCTCAGCTGAGTTCAGCTGCTTTCCATAGGGATTTCCTCTGGAGGAAAAGAAAAACAGACAAAAACATACACTTGGTGCCAGTGGAATACAATGTGGAGAATCAACTCAGGGACGCAAATGATATGCAAAGGAAAATGCAGAGAAACCTCAGGACCAAAGCTTCTTTTTTCCCAACAGTAACAAATTCAAATATAATCACTAATGTTAATATCCATCAGAAAAAAGACAGAAAGACACTTATTTGGCTATTGAACTACAGAAGCAAAAGTGTAAAAATAATAGGGCTTGGTTGTATTTGCCATAGTGGAGCCTCTAAATTTTTTTAGAATCTCTAATTCTTTTCTTTCTTTTTTTTTAAACAAAAATTCTCATTAATATATTCTAGCTCTTTATTTTGTGTCTGAAATGATGCTCGGCCCTCGTGGAAACATTATTAGCACAAGCAAGGGAAGCGGAGAGAACTCAGGACCCTGGCGGACTCACACCGCCCAGGAGAGGTGGCAGCTGACCCTAAGGGGATGGGCCTTGAGTGACTCAGATGACAAACGCAGTGTTGCTTTCCCTTTGCTCAGTGGATGAAGCTTGTATGGCCAACTTCAGGTTCAGCTACTTCCGGCTTAAAGGCTCTTACAGTTATTTGCCAATAGGCAAATCTCTAAGTCTGAAGTTCTGGCAAGGTTTGTTTTTAAAGCTGACAATAACTGCAAAGTAGGAAAAGAAAGAAGAAAGAAAGAGAGACAGAGAGACAGACAGACAGAAACTGCACTGGAAATAGGTTAAGATTGTGTCCCTAACTACTCTGGAGGTGTTCAGGGCGCTCTTTTTTGCTAATGAATGAAAATGTGTGTCTCTGTTGGTTTGATTTATTTTACCCCAGTACAATATCGGAGAACCTTCTACTTAGAAACGCTCTCAGTTTGCTTACAAGTCTTTTTAGCACTCCCTGTCTCCACACAGTGTCTTTGAAGAAAGAAAGAGAAAAAATAAGACAAGTTGGGAGTATGAGGTGGAGGGTAATATAAGAAATTTTATCATGGTCCTGCATCTTACCTTCATTTTTCAGAAAAAGAAAAAGGAGACAGATAAAAGATGGTTAGGGAAGAAAAAAACCTAATAATAATAAAAGTCCCAGCCTTGGACTGAGAGTGTCCAGTGATTCAAACTCCAGCTCAAGATAAGCTAATGTGTCCCTTTCCCCCTCCAACATCGTTTTTTTTAAAAATTCAACCCTCAACTTTCAAAAATCTGTCTCTAATTTCAAACTCAAATAAGCGCACAGCATGGTGGCTTTTGTTTTGTTTTCTTCTCCCCAACTCCTCCCTGCGATTGCATAACAAAAGTGTCTAAATTCACACCATCTGGCCGATAAAGACACTGGCCCCACTGCCCGGCTGGCCCATCTGATTAGGGCCCTGTCTAGCCTGCGCCTTGTGGCTAAAGTCACAGCTGTGGGGTTTGCTCACGCTCAATACAACTCTGTTATTAGCCAGCTGTAGGCCTTGAGACGACTTCTGTTCAAATTATAATATCTTTTAACCCTCTGAGCATTAAGGGCACAGGGGTGGCTGGCAGCGACATAACAACTAGATTTCTCCTCACTAATAATTGGCAAAATGAAGTAAAGCAGGGATGAGAAGGGTGGAGACAACTGGGGGAGAGAGAAAAGTTATTCCTACAGAGATTTATTTTGTCCTTTTGTTTTGTGCCCCCCCAAACCCACCCCCAAAGCTAAACACCAATTTGTGAGCCTTTTATAAAATTATAGAAGATAAAACCAATCCGCGAAGTGCCCAGGTATGCCGGATAACACAGTGCCAATGAAAGGAAGGAGGTGCAAGATTCGTTGAGAGACAGGGCCTCTGATCCACCACCCCAGCACTGACTGCTGGAACCAGCTCTTGATGGGTAGGAGAAGGAACTTTTCCCTTTCTGGAGAACCGAAGTGCTTCAGATTGAATGAAAATTTCCCTTTCAGATGTAGCGAAATTTGCCTTCACTTGCTTCATCTCCCATTACACAAACACACACACACACACACACACACACACACACACACACACACGCAGACACAACCCATCCAATGGATCATTTAGTCGCCCATAATTAATATTTGTTTTAAATTCTAGTTTGGGAAAAAAGTAACAGAGCCTCTTCCCAGGTCTCCAGTGCAGAGAAGTTACAGTACATTAAATTTTTATATTGTGTTACTAATGCAGACTAAACTAGAGGCTTTAAAAATTGATGCTGCTATTTAAACAGCACAAATGAGAAGGATTTGATTGGGCTTAAAAATAAAAATGTCAGCCTTAACTACAGCTAGATGAGGTGTGCAAGTAACATTTAAAGTGATGGGTGTAATCCCTTAGACAATGGGCTACTTTAGGGGCTTGTTTCCTTCACTGTTATGAAGGCTAGCTCTTCAAACAAAGACACTTAAAAGTGAAGAGCGGAATTAAAAAATAAAAATAATAAATAAAACCTCCCTCTGATGACCCAACCAAATGAAAGCACTCTGTTTAGTCCAGGTATTACATGCAGGTGCATCTTCGAGTTGTATTTCCTTTCTGAACCAATCCGTCAAGGGGCTCTGGAATAACGGGGCACCCACCTGTCTTCTTACTCCCCCTCCTCCACCTCTCATCATCTCAGGCCAGGCAACCTCAGTCTCCCTCAGCAAAAGCCACTGTCAGGGTTTTGCTTTGCATTTGACAAGTTTGCTTCTCTCATGCTTGGCCAAAACCAAAACCAAAACAAAAGTGTTTCCTTGTTAGGATTTCTTCTTGCCTGGGCTGATGAGGGAGAGAGGACTTCAGGGATCTGACCACGAAATAGTCCCTTCTAAGTCATGGCCTGTAATTACCCAAAACTAGCAACTCCAAGGTTGGAAAACACTCACTGAAGCAAAAGCCGAGTAGGGAAGAATTGAGGTTTTCCTTCCAATCAGATTAGGAGGTGGGGTTGAAAGAAATACATTTATAGAGTAGATATTTAAATTTTTATGGAGAATCAGCCACACTCTGTCCACAGTATTTTTCTATCTCTTCTCATTTTCCATAGGACCTCAACACCCAACACACTTCACACATGAGACACTCAGCAAACATTTGACAAAAGAGTAAGTACATGGATAAATTGTTCTTAATTTGTTTTCTTCTACTCATGCAGAAGCAAAGGGCAAAACACAGGATCTCAGAATGGATCTGTGTCTGAAGGCTGACGGGGAAGGGACCGGAACCCAAGCAGCTTTCACACGGTGGCCCTAGAATCCAGCTGTTTGTTTCTGCAGACCCCAGGCAGGGCTGAGGTATCTCCCTGCCCCTCCGCCCACCGGCTCAGAGCAGGACTGATCCATTCCACTGGGCCGATCCATCTGGCCTAAGAAGCATCCGGGACATAAATTCTTAGAAGTGACTTCCCCAGGAGGAAAGAAATGCCTCATGTCCCAGACAGGTGCCCTGAGCAGAGGGTGCCTGGGAAATGGGCCAGTCAACCCTCAGGCTCTCTCCCAGGACTCCTGGTCCCAAGGCTTGGACTCAGTAACTAACTCCACAAGTGGCTGGAATTCTACCCGGAGCCAGCAGGGCAGGAACCCAGCTGCCACTGGAGATACATTCAAGGAAAGTCCCAGATCCCAAACTGGGACCCAATGCCGGCCAGGGACTGCTCGCACCACTGGCCGCCAGTGGTTGGTGGGCACTTTCCAAAGGGCCCTGAGAACTCCCATCATGCCAGTGGGGATGGGACTTGAATGTGCTGGGTTTCCTTCCCTAAACACCAGATCTGAGGAACTGGCCTTAAAAGGAAGAAGGATTTTAGTGGATCTGCCAGGGCAAATCCACCCTGGTGCTTCAGCCCCCTCAACACAGATGCGCCCACCTGCCCAGCTTTCTGGCTGTCCCAGGGACAAGGTGGCTCTTACCTGCACATCACCTCATGCGTCAGGAGAACTCGGCACATTTCCGGATTCTTATTCTGTCCCTCGTAAGCTATGGGCTGCAAACGGGCGGGGTAGGGGGCAGGGAAGATAGGAAATGGCATGGGGCACAAAGAGCAAACTTTAGAGCAGGTACAAGTTTTCTACCTCTCCTCCCTCTACCTCCTTAGGAGTCCCCGCATTCCCTCCATCTGCACGGCTGCCAGCTTAGCTCGGCTGAGTAATAGAGAAGTTTGTCCCCGAGTTCTTAGCAAAAAGGAACGCTTGGGGAAGAGGGGCTGAATCTCCCAAGGAGTTCTTCTCTTACCTCTTTGCCCCCTTCCTTCTGACCCCAGCTTCCCCCCAAGCCACACAGACCAAGGGACTAGAGGAGTTGGGGATATTTTCCCTCCAAAGTGGGCAAGGATTGGGGTGATGGGGAGAGCGTGTGAGGGAAGCATGCTGGGTTGGGGGGGGGCAGAAGAGGCCAAGAAAGGGCCAAGTGGCCCACTGGGCTCACCTGCTTGGTGACAGAGTCGATCAGCCTGACGTAGAGGTCCTGCTCCGTGCGGACGCCTGCAGGACAGGGGGCCGACAGGGGTCAGGGGGTGGTGCCCCTCTCCTACACCGGTCCCCCTCCACGGTGGTGCCCAGGCTGCGCTGCCACTGTGACAGAGACCCTCCCAATCCCCAGTCCCTACCAAGCCTCCCACAGCCCTGCACTTCCCGCAGCCCTGCTCCCCCTGAGTCCGCCGGCCAGTGTGTGTATGCGCCCACAGCACTGCAGACTCCTGCCCCCGCCGGGCTCACCGTTGCTGTAAAGGAGCTGTAACTTGTAGTGGGTGCCATTATTGGTCTTCTCATTGCCTTGTTCCTGGAAAGACAGAAGGCACTGGGTTCCCTTGCTTGTCCCCAACCCCGCCAAAAATTAAGCAAACAGAAAAGAGCACTGCTTCCCCATATACCTTCCCAGCCACCGTGAACAACGCCCTCTGCCCAGCCGTGGGCCAGAGGAGAGAAGCATTTGCCCCGTTGGGTGCCACTAGCCACCTCGGAACTTGTCATGGCCCACAGCTACGTGACCTCCTCCAAGCCTCTGTCTCTGCCCCTTAAAAACGACGCCAGAAGTGCACAGCCCCCCAGTATGATAACCGGACACCTCACCAACACTGCCTTTAAACAGGCCCCACCCAACCCATCTGGCTCTGTCTATCCTGAGGAGGCCCCTAGGCGACTCTCGACAGAAGGGTGAAGGGACTGTCATTTGGAAAGGCAGCCACCTGGAGCCCGCCGAGGCCCAGAGCTTGGAGCCGAGCTCCAGATTCAAGAGGCGGCTTCGAGGTGGTGACTGAAACTCACTGTATAACCAGGGAGACTGAGGCCATGCAGGGCCAGGAGATTTTCCTTTGGTCACCTACGGTTTGGGATAGGAGGCAAGAGGATGGCTAAGTTGTCCATTTTAGATCAAATCCAGGCCCCAAATCTGGGCTTGAACCCAAGGAGGTGCAGCCTTGGGGAGGAGCGCCCGAGAGAGAGAAGGCGACCCAGGAAAGTGGGCCAAGGCTGGGCTGAGGGTGTCCCCAGGGCTGAGTCTAACCCCACTTGGACCCATCTAGCAGGTGAAAATAACAAAATCAACTCAGGGAAGAGCGGCTGCGGCCTTGAGTGTCCTTTTAAACGCGGGTGGGAAGAACGTTCGGACAGTGGTCAACATTCACCTCACTGCTGAAGAACCCCAAGGCTGGGGTAGCACAGCCCCAGCCCCTGCGGCATCGTGCCAGAGGGAGGTGGGAGGAGGAGGGGGCAAACCGACTGATTTAGAGGCTGGGGGTGAGGAGCCTCGATTTATCATCCCTGATGATGCCAGAGGAAAAGTGTCGCCAGTGACAGATGGAATCTTTAGCTCTGTGCAAGGAGGGGGTGACTAGACTGGGGGGAGGGGGCAAGGGTCCACTCACTTTGTCGTTCTCCACGAAGTCCACGAAGGCCGTGCGCTCGATCTCCACCGGCTGTCCCTGCCTGTCGTAGAGCGCCAGGACGAAATGAAAGAAGTTGGATTTCCTCAAGTTAGAGGGAGGCTGCTTCTCAAAGTGGGCCCGGGACAGGGCGACCCCGCTGCGCGGCGCAGGAAGAGACAAGAGGGGCGCCCGACACAAGGAAAGAGAGAAAAGACACGGTGTTACTAAGGCGCCCAGAGGACACCGCAGAGGGGCGAGGATCCACACCCGGGCCCAGACTCCGGGCCTTCAGGCCTTTTTCACTTCCATAAAGAAGCCGAGGCTCCCAGGAGCAGGAGTCGCTGCGGCTGTGGGGTCGAATGTCAGGGCCAAAGTCTGGGGCCGCTTCCCAGCTTACGAGGGTCCCACTTCGCGCCGTTAGGGGAACCCAAGGGCCCCCGTGGCCAACTGAGGTCCAGAGTGGTTCCTCCCCGGGAGGCTTCCCATGTCCTTTCCCGTTGGCAGCCCCTGTCCTCTGAAGCGTCAGAATGTGGAACCGAGCCGGGGCCACGGAGGTGAGCGCCTCGCCTGCATTTGAAACTCGCCCCTGGCTCCGTCCGGTTCCGCCTTTCGGGGCGCCGCAGCTGCAGCAGGCGCGAGCGAGGACCCCCGCGGCAGCCTGCGGAACCCCGAGCCCGCGTCTGGGCAATGCGGGCCTCGCCCCTCTCCTTCCCTCGCTCTCCCAAAAAGCTGCAGCCCGGCCAGCCCGGCGGGGTGGCGGGATCCCCGTGACCCGCACTGGAGACCGCAGGCCACTGAGGAGGAGGTGACCCTGGGGACCTTGGCCCCTCGAGCTGCTGGAAGAAGCCAGCGTGTTCCGAGGCAGGCAGGGGTCTCGCGGAGGCTGAGGCGACGCCGGCCGCTCAAGCTGCGCTTCCCGCGGCTCCGGGCAAAGCGCTGGCCCCAAACGAGTCGGGGACCCGGGACCGATCTCGCGCGCCCGGAGTGTCTGTGCGCCCCTCCCTGCCTACCTGTCGCGGCCCGCGCCAAAGTGGCCACCGGATCGCCTTGGGCTGAGGGCCTGGGGCGCACAGATGCCGAGGTGCCCCGCGGCGCTGAGGTCGCCCGCCCTACAGTCCGGGCGCCAGCACTTTTTCAAGGGTGCAACGTCGTGGCTCGAATCCCCCCCATTTCACGCCGCCATTCGACTTTAACAAACTATCTGATTGTGGGCAGGGAGGACAGAGAAGGAGGCGACTTCAAGGAGCCCCCAAGAGCCGGCGCGCCGCGCAGCGCGCTGTGCCTCCGCTCCCTCCGCCTGCAGCCGGGCGGAGACCCCAGGCCGCCGCCGCCGCCGCGCTGCGCTGTCCGCCGCGGGGACACCGACGCGTCCTGCCGCGGTGGGGACGAGGTCCCGGTCCTGGTCCCGAGACGCTGAGCCTGCTGCGTCCTCTGCTTCGCGGTTGGCGGTCTAGCCGGTTCGCTCTAGCCGGGACACCTGGAGACGCGGCTCCTCTGGGAAAGGGGTCCTTTCTCCTCTGTGCGAGGTCAACACGCGAGACCGATGGGCCCGAGCGCCCACGGGAGGCGAGAGTCCAGGAGGAAGTTCATGGGCTCAGGCTGCGCTCGCAAATCGGGACGCGGAGGCCACAAATCCCAGCTCCGAGGTGCTGATGAGACAGGGGCACCGGAGTGTCTTCGTGGGCTGGCACTTTGGACAAGGTTTTCACCAGCCCGGCACGCAGACCTTCGGGAACAACGTCAACTTGAGGGGCGCGAGCACTAGAGGCTGCGGTCCCGCTGCGCTGGGGCTCCTCTCGCCTCCTCCTTCTCCGCTTCTCCTTCGTCTTTCAGGTCCTCTATTCCCGCCTCCGTGCGTGTCTCTCTCTGTCTCTGTCTCTCTCTGTCACTCTCTCTGTGCCTCTCTCTCTCTGCGCGGGATGCTTTGCCTGCACTGCCACCTCCCCGAGCTCTGGGCTGCCTCGCCTCCCCGGGCCACGGCGCAGGCCTCCCCGCTCCTCCTGCCGCCGCCACCATCTGGCGGCCGGGCTCGGGGTCTCCGGGAACCACCGGCGAGATGCGCGGGGAGAGGCGCTCGCAGGCGGCCGGAGAACCCAGGGAGGGGCCGGGAAGCCGTCTCCAGTCTCCCGGCCGGGCTGCCAGCCGGGATCTTCAGGCTGGCTGGAGTAGGCTAAGGTGGAAACACTGGATGCTACTTTGTATTTTGTCCCTGAAAGTGAAACATGGGGGAGCAGTGGAGGGGGAGAAAAAAAAAACACAAAACACCCAAGCAGTTCCGAAACTCCAGCCTGGTTGCCTGGAAAGTGTTCCCCAGGACAGGCGACCTGGCCGCAGGAGGGACAGCCCCAGTGCGCGGGGTGGGGCGACAGACGGGGCAGAGAAGAGGAGAGACGGGGACGGGGAAGGGAGGGCACACAGACAGACACAGCCCGAGAGCGCAGTCCCGGCGCGGCCGGCTCGTTGTTACCTCTGCGCCGCGACATTGGCGTCCACCACGCCGACATTCCGGACCCAGGACCTGACCGAATCCATCTCGGCGCCCAGCGCTTTCTCTTTCAGAGCTGGTCCTCTTCCTAAAGTATCTTGAATCCCAAACATTTAAAAAGTCTGATCCTCTACGGTCTCTTTAAACGAAAATGAGTTACAAACAACACAGTCGCGACTGCTCCCAACGCCGCGGGGAAGCCGTGTCCTCCAAAGCAATCCAAAGCAAGGGATCAAGTGCCAAAGTTCGGGTCCCTCTTGGAAGAAAAAATAATTTAATAATAGTGATAGAAATAACCCGTCCTTTTCTCTTCGCTGGCGAGGGCGGGCTGCCGCGCGGCCTGCCGAAGTTGGGGTTCGCCCTCCCTCCGCGCGCTCAGCTCCGCCGCCCCGGCCCTGCGCCCTAGGTCTCGCGCATCCTTCCAGCGGCAGAGCTGCTTCCAGAAAGTGGCCCCAATTCAGAGCATCACCTGTTCTGGGAGAAGCAGGAGAGTGATAGCTGCCTGGTCTCCCCCTTCCTCCTGGCTCCCACCACCACCACCCCCCCGCGCTCCTCCCTACAGATCCAATTTAGAAAAAAAAAATCCCCAACAGGATCAGTTGTAAAAGGAAGGGGAAGACTCGGAGCAGAGAGGAGGCGGTGGCTGCGAGCGCCGCGGAGCCGGGCTGCAGCCGCGCGCGGGCCCCATGAATGGGTTACTACGGCCCTGGCCGCGGGAGGCGGAGCCACGGCCCGATAAGGAGCCTCATTTGCATGCACGCTCAGGATTGGCCGGTGCCGGGCAGGCCGGACCGACGTCCTCCGGCGGCGGCGCGCGCCACGCTCTGCGTTGCCGGGAGTCCGGGAGGTGAAAGGGGACAGAAAGCTGCGGGCGCCGCGTCCTTGCCCGAACCCAGCGCGCGTGGCGAGAGGGTCTGGGAGCCTCCAAGCCTTCGCTGCCGCGGTGCGGGGCTGGCGACGCGCTGGCTCGGGGTAGGAAGCCCCCGCGGGTTTGCCTCTCGGTGCAGGTCTTGGTAGCCGGGAGGCGCCTGCACGCTTGGAGTTCGGATGTGCGCGTGCGGCGTGCGCGGGGCGTCCACATGCGCTTAGGTTCGGTGCCAAAGTCCCCCGGGGCGCCCGCCGCCCAGATCGGGGCCCCCAGGCCAACTGAAGTTCCACGGCGACACTCCGATGCGGCGTGCGGTTTGCACACTGTTGAGAGAAGAGGAAAGGCGGGAGCGGGGTGTGGACGAGCGGGGTTCCAAGCGCTGTTCAAATAAATACGGCGTCGGGGAAACGACCGAGGCGCTGGGGAAAGAAAACACCCGGGCGGGCGCGGTCGGGAGTGCGCCCAGCCCAGCGGCGGAGAGGTTGCTGAAGGATCGCGGAGTGCGCAGCGGTCGGGGCGCAGACGGGGGCGGGGAGCCCTCCGCGCTCTGCCCAAGTACCCCAGGCCCCCCGCCTCGATCCCTGGGGCGGCGAGGGAGTCGCGAGAACTTTGTCCCAGCGCGCGGTGGGAGCGGTGCTAGCTGCAGGCTGGTGACCGGGAGGCGGCGGCTGCTTCCACCAAACAGCTGAAACCCTAGACCGCTTTGTAACTACGCCGGGCAGCTCGCGGTGCCTATTAAAAAAAAAAAATCCTCCTGGCTGGGTTTTATTTTCTTGCCTGTCTTTTTGTATTCTGATCTGTGCATAGATCTGTTGCTGAAATCTAGAACACCAGCGCGAAAACAGATTTGAAGACAATGAATGCAAATCTGTTCGCAGAGACCATCTGCCGTGGAGGAGACATTCAGCTGTTCTGCAGTTCGAACGCCTGCGCCCGACTCCGCGGGCTTCATTACGCGCAGGGCATTGGCGAGACCTGCAGGAGACTTTCCCCCACTTAGGTCTCAGATATGCGCGTCTAGTGACTCCCGACCAGATCCCCTAGGTGTAGGTGAGCGCTCAGAAATGAACTGCGAGAGTTTGCCACTAGAGGACACAGCGCTTTGGCAGCTCGTTTGCCTGGGCGGACAGAGAGCTGGCGCCTTCACAGAACTCGGCTGTCCGAGAAAAGGGACCCGTGCGCTGCCCTGTGTTTCACCCCAAGGGGCAAACTGCAGACCCAAACCGCTGGCCTCCACCTTAGAGATTCACCTGGAAATGGATTGGGGTGGGGGACCCTCTCTGCACAGAACCGGGTGGAAGGACTGAGGTAGTGGATTTGAGGGGAGAGGGGGAGGTGAAATCCTACCTCTGGGTGTGCTGACTGGGTTGCCCCGTCCTAGGGCCCTAGCATAGTCTTCCCAGTAGGACAAGGAAAGGTGAGGGGTGACATGCAGTCCAAGTGGGGGTTAGAAGATGAAACGAGTGGGTTGTAAAAAAACCAAAACAGGAGGTGCCCAAAGAGGAGGAGGTTGTAGGTTTGAATTTGACTATCCCGTTTTTCAACTCCACAGTTCTCTGCAGGCTTTATGGATAATGTCAGCTTCTGAAAACACCAACCCCCCAGATCTCCTACCCCAGCCGGCTCTTTTTGTTAATCTCTCCAAACTCCACTCACACCCCTCTGCTCACGTCTGGAGTTGGCTCCCAGGGGAGCCAAGTCCCTGGTTTCTCAGCAGGATACAGACAAGCCAGCGAGCCCTCCAAGATGCCCCACTAAGCCTGGTGATATTTTCCCTCACCGACTGCACCTCGATGCTGCGCGGCAAAGGTTCCCAGAGCACCCCGAGGGGCCGCAGGTCAGAGTGGGCCTGACCTGGTCTGGGCAATCTGCCCGCAGGCTCGGCTTGACTTGGGTTAAAGGGCAGAACCAGGGTCCGGGATGCCGGCTTTTCTCACCAGAAACAGCTGCCACCCGAATTATGCCCCTCAGGAAGAAGATGAATTGCTCCTTTCTCCGGGACCCTGCTGTCCTCCCAAATCAGACCGTCGCGCTCGGCTCCCCCATCCTACCCCCACCCCAGCTACAAGTTCAGGGCCCCCGAGATGCCCGCTGGGAGGTTCGCTGTGGCCCAGACTCGGACTAGGTGGGGCACCGCTCCAGTCCCGCTGCGCTCAGGGTGCTGGGGGGAACGCGTGACACGCGGCTGCGGGTCCCTTGGGTGGCTCGTCCGGAGCGTGGACGTTCCTTTTTGGCAGTTCCCAGACAAGTGCGGCGAAGGAAGCGCGGCTTGGCCCAGCGGACAGCGCTTCGGCGCTGGGAGCATTTCCACCTACCGAGTTGGGCTGAATTATACTTGTGTAGGTTTGGGGGAGGAGTGGCTGCAGAGTTGGAAACCCGAGCCGCAAGAGTTGGCTACGGCTGGCGCGCGCCAGAAAGGCTGCACCCACCTCTGCTGCCTCCCGCTACCCCGGAACCGCCCTCCTTATCCAGAAATCTGCAACCCCAAACCTTCCCCGAGCTACGCGGAGCCGGCGGGCGAAGCTGCGGTCAGCGTCCGAGGAAGCTAGGAGCTGGGGTGCTATCCGGCGCGCGTCTCTCGGCCTCCGGCTGGCGAGCTTCGTTCAGCCCCCTCACCAGGTCTAAAAGAATCCAAAATGATCACTTGCAATCCTTCATGACGATCTATTTACATAAAACTGGTGCGGTAGAATTGACATTCTTTTACTCTAGGGGTTCCTTTGTTCACCCTTCCTAAATACATACTCAAAGGTTTTCCCAGCGCCTCCCCAACGCTTGCACCTCAGGGAGACGCGCTCCACCGCCTCCTAATTGGTACCAAGGCCCATTTGCCCAGCGGTGTCCGGCCCAGTCTTCCTGGGCTCCCAGCCAGAGACCAGGAAATTTTCCTTTAAAGTCACTTTGTGGGCAGCGTTCCTGTCAGATGGGCCTCGAGTGAATTTGGAGGTGTCGGAACCCGCTCCCCGGGCGGGCACCCCCGCCGCCAGACACACAGACCGGTGGCGCCTCGGTCCACACAGTGTAAGCACGGAGCTGGACGAATGCGGAGGAATTCGATCCACCGGGACTGCCAGCCTGGTTAGTGTGAATTAAATACGTGGTGGTCCCATAGCCTCTTTCTGGAAGAGAAATTTCCAGTTTGGGCTTTAAAAATAAAAATAAAAATAAATTAACACCCTTGCTCTTTATTTGTCCAACTAGAAATGAATGGCTTTCCCCTCGATTCCAAATCCTCCTGACGATTGAATCCACAATCCGTGAAATGATTTTGCAAATATCCAAATTCATAAACTTCTGATCCACACTACAACTTTGGCACTTTTTTACCAGAAACTAGACGTGTGTATTCTATAAAAGCAAATTTCCCAGAAACAGCAAAAGAGGTGATGAGAAAATACTCTAATCAGGCATGCAGGACAGATATCCGCAGAGGACTCTTGACACTCACGCCCAGTGGTTTACTTTAGGACAGCCGAGTAAGCAGTGGACATGTTTTTTTTTTTTTTTTATATAGTGAACGATTGGAGCAGAAACAGCTACACAAATACCGAGGCACGGGAGGTTTTTATATACACATGATGTGCCCGAATCATGGGTCATTGCCCTGAATTTACCCGGAGTGGATTGAGGGAGCCAGATTAGATTTAATTCTAACACTTGGCAACTCTAGAAAGTCTCTTCCTCCTCTCTTCCACCTTCCCCTCTCCACCTTCTCTTCTTTCTCCATTTCTCCCCCTCTCTTCTGCTCCTTCTCTCTTCCTTTTTCCCCTTCAGTATTATCCTTCCTTTCCATTCCCTCAGTCCAGACACACAAAATGAGGAAGCCCAAGTTGAGGCAGAAAAGTGCAAGGTCAATTGAACAAATTCTCTTCCTGGCAGGAGTACCACGCCCGAAGGCGGTGCCATCTCCATTCCAACCGCACCTAAGGCCCAAAGATACGGAGACAAATCGACTCCACTCCCCTAAAGAGACCCTAGCCAGCAGATCTCCCGAGAGCGGAAGGTGAAAAACAGGAACAGAGACCTGATATTTGCCAAGACTTTCTGGGTACGCAGCAACGGGAGTACTTTCTCACCCTTCAACTCGACAGCTCCCTCTCAAGTGGGAGATGTTTATCCCCATTTTGCAGATCAGCAAAATGGGGTGGGAGATGGCCAGTGGGGTCTCTGCTGATAAAAAAGGGGACCGAAACCTTGAGCTGTCTTCCTGCACACAAGATGGCTTGGAAAGGGCCTTCAAAGAGGAAAAAAAGCAAAAATAGATGTGTCTCTCTTGCAATTTCTGGGCTCAGTTGAGGATAACCAAGAGCTGCTCTGAGCCGCCCCTCCTTCTCCCTTTCCGGAACGTCCGCGCCCCCGCGCCAGCCGGCAGGGAAAGCCCGCGGGACCTCCAGCTCGCTCCCGCCTTGCGACGACGGAGGTGTGAGCGATGTGTTGATTATTCATATTTTTGCCGAGCGCGTATTCCGCCGCGGCCGGCGCCGCCACATTTCACACGTACACACGCGTACCACAGGCACACGGGCTCGCCACGCGCCTCGGGGTGGGGGTGACAAAAGGCTGGCACTCAACTCCTCCACAAGCACCCAGAAACACATCCTTGGCTTCCAGATCCAACTTTTTCTCCATCAAACGCTTGTCTTCCCCAGGCCCCTCTCCAGGTGGGGGGGGGGCGGGGAGTGGGGGAAGCAGCTACAAACACAGCATCAGCTAGAATTGCATTCCATGTGGCACGAAGCGTCTACTCTTAACGCACACACACCACCTCCATCTCCACTTCCACCCACGGCACACACCTGGGGTGGCAAAAGGGAGACTGAAGGCGTGGGCGTGACATGCATGGTCTCAAGCCCTGTTCAACAGTATCAGCTGGACGTCTAGGAATGGGGTCACCAAAACGCCTCCCAAGGCCTAGTAATGCCATGCCTGCTTCGTGGGCCTGCACACCTCTCTCCCGGCCACGCATTGCCTGGTGAGTGGCCGAGGTCACCACCCAGAGGGTACCCTCGGGAAAACTCAGAAACTGCCAGGGAAATCAGAGAGCGTTGCTTCTGCTCCAGCCTATCCCCTACCAGAAACCACGCAACCTCCACTGGCTGAAATCTCCCCAAGGAGAGAACAGAATGCGCAGGTCACAGAGCAAGTGGTCACAGTGACGATGACACAATCCCCAGCCAGGTCTGGGAGCGCTCTGACCAGTGTTGAGGGCAGTGATGGCCACACTGCACAGGGCCCAGGGCGCAGGACCAAGGCTATAAAACCCTCACAGCGCCCTAGGTCACATTCCACAGTGCAAAGTGTGGTTGCTTCAGTTGTCCCCACATGGAGGGGCAAAGTGGTGAAAAAGACTCTTCCCGGTTTCCGTTAGGGGCGGGCACTGGCTCTTAGTCCCCTGAGCCTCTGCTCCCTGGCTGGTAAAAGCGAAGGTATTTACTTCCTGGAGATTCCTTTGCCTTAGGGATGAGGAGAGAGTTCAGGATGAGAGTGTCTGGCAAGTTGCAGGTATTCCGTAAAAGCTCGTGGGTGCACATGTTAGCACGGGGCGAGCGGCCTCCCCGGGTCTTTGTGAGTCTCCTGTGTTGGCGCTTTGGCCTGTGAGCTCTGGAAGCAGGAATTCCGGCTCTGTTTTGCAGGGACACAGGGACAGCGGGCTCTCGATAATTTTTTTAAACTTCGAACAGTACCTAAGTGCTTCGGGACCTGTTCAATGGCCGCGGGTGTCAGAGGGGACAGGAGGGAACCGAGTAGTAGCCTTTCCCCAGGAGAGACTGCGACTTCCCCGGAGCCTGTCCTAGGGCTGGCTGCTTCCTTTCCGCGCAGCCAGAGCCAGCGCACCTTCCTCGCGCGACCCCCGCGGCTCCTGTGCCGCGTGCGGGGATTGTGCAACTCGCCAGGGAACTGAAGAAAACCTCCAGGAGTTCTGGCAATGTCCTTTGGTTGGGACCGATGTGGTGACAAACACCAGTTATTGGTTCACAGGCAGCGAGGAGCCCTTCTTCGCCCTGAGCCCTCGCAGGAAGGGACGCGGTTCTCCATGAGCAGCGGTCTCCGGAGAGATGCGCTCCCGGAGCGCGGCTTTCCAAAGTCCGCGTTAAACCAGCTAGGAGGCCTGGGCGCTCAGGAGACGCCTACAGGTAGCAGAAAAAAAGAGGGAGGCTCAGAGTGAGAAGCTCCAAACTTTTCCATTCCGTGGGCCTAAAGTTTCCTGGGCGCCTCCTTTTATTTGCACTTGTTATGCAAAGCCAATGCGTGCTTGCCGCTGAAAATGTGTATAAACAAAAACAACAAAGGAAATGAGTAACAAATAACTATTGCCAATATTTGGGTAGATTTTCTCCTTACCTTTCTTGAGTGCATATTTCTACATACTGTATGTGGGAGTTTAGATTATATGCTGATCTGTACCTTTCTAGCTCCCTTTCTATGGCATCTTCCCCACGAAGTTAAATGTTTTTCTACATGCACATTTAATATTGGTGTAGTATCTCATCACCCATGCCTGCTTTCTTCAGTCTGCTAACTTTAGACGTCTGTTGTAATTTTTTACGGCTATAAATAACACTGTGATGAACATCTTAGTGGTGTAATTTTCATGAAATTATTATTCTTTCCTTAACATAAACTCCTGGAAGTAAAATTATAACATCAAAGGCCACACATGTATTCGAGCTGTGGCACAGACTGACAAACCTTCCTCTTGAAAGACTACATTACACTTCCACCAGCCATACCTGAGACCTCTCGGCTCTCCCCCCTCACCTCATCACTCCTCCAAGTTATCCTCTTGCTTATTTCAAAAATTTGCCAATCAGATTGACAAAATCTTTCCATGTTTTAATTTTAATTTCCTGTATATTTTTAAAATTTCCAGTAAAGGCAAACTGTTCTTCATACATTCTTTGTGTACACCTTTGGGGAGTTACAAGTTCTTATCTTTTAGGGACTTGGACTACTGATTTATATTTGTTACAGATATTTTCTCAAACTTGTTTTACTTTGACTTTATGGTTTTTTAATGGTACTTTTTGGTGTCTATAAGTTTATTTCATTTAAAATGCTTTTACCCACAAATCACAAAGGAAGTACTTACCAGTGGTCTAAGCAATAAAGATAGTCATCTCATAAACCCCAAAGGTAGGGCAGAGCGGGCCCAGGCTCCCCGTAGCACACGCTGCAGCCACTGACAACCCCAGGTCCTTTACTCTTCATCCCAGCAGGCTTTGCACCCTGAGTTTAAATCTCTCATTCATCATCTCATTGGCTGATGAAACAATCACATCACCTGTTCAAGGCAGGAAGCAAAAGGAGCAGGGGCCCCAGCAGCTTTGACCCTTTCTGGAGCTCAGCGAAAGCTTTTTCAGGAACAGTGCAAAGTCCCCTTTGAGTCAGAGGGCCACCCACAGCCAGAGCAAGTACCCACCTCTGGATCCTTTGTCTAAGAGGCCCATGGAAGGGGTTGAGAAGGCAACTGATGTAGACAACCGATCCACACTCAAAGCCTTTAAATTCTACATAAGGAGTTAAATACATCCATGTTTTCCTTTGTAGTATTCTCCTTTGTGTCATTCTCTGGTAATCCTGTCCCATTCTGAGACAAATTAAATATCAACACATACTCTCCTATGATCTCTGTAATCAACTGGACCTACCATCACCTCCATTCATTCATTTATTGTTTGCCATGCTAGAGTTCAAACCCAGGACATAGCAAGCTACATCTGCACCCTTTTATTTTATTTTGAGACTATATCTCCCTAAATTGACCAGGGTGACCTCTCCCTGCAATGGGTGTGAATCTTCCTTTTACATCACAATTTTTGCCCTTAATAAGAGGATTCCTTATAAGGGTTTTCTTCCAATAATAAACAACAAATTTTTCTGGGCATCATGGTGCACACCCATAATCCTAGCAGGTGTAAGGCTGAGGCAGGAGAATTGCTGCAAATTCAAGGCCAGGCTGGACTACAGCGACTTCAAGGCCAGTTTGAACTAAATAGCAAGACCATCTCTCAAAAAAAAAAAAAGAGAGATTTAATAAGCAACATATTTTAGAAAGCTAAATAGACATTTGGTTACAGATACAGAGAAACATTTAATTAATTCATGCTTTTGTTCAAAGTGTATTTGCTGTTTGTACACCAACTATATGCCATCTGGAATTTATTTTGGCTTATATTAACAGGTGAAAATCAGACTTCCATCATTAAATTGTTAGTTGTACCAATAACATTTGCTAAGTAATCTGCAACTCCCCCCAAAATGTGAAATTTTTCTTTGTATTTCTTAAATATATACAAATACATAGTTTTTAAATAGTTAGATTTGTGAGTTAGAATTTGAGAATTATGGTTCATTTAAAAACTAGAACCAGGGGTGGTGCTTCATGCCTGTAATTCCAGCACCCAAGAGGCTGAGGCAGAAAGATCACTCCAAGTTCAAGGCCAGCTTGGGCTATTCAGGTAGGCTCTGTCTCAACAAAACAAAACAAAAAACCTAGAATAACCACATATTTCTCACTTTATAGTTTATGCATTTTCTTTTATGTCCCACAGAAAAGTTTTTGTTTAAATTATAGATTGTGAATATATGTTTGTTATAGTTCATGACCACCACTGTAATATTGAGGTTGTTTGTATATTACACAGTAATCCTATGTAGTCGCTTCCTTTCCTCACACTGGGGATTGAACCCAGGGGCACTCCACCACGGAGCTACCTCCCCAAATGTTTTTATTTTTTTTATTTTGAGGCAAAGGCTTACTAAATTGCTCAGGCTGATCTAGAACTTTCGATCCTTTTGTATCAGCCTCCTGAGTATTCAGCCTCCTTCAGGATTCTATTTGAATCCTGAATCCTGAATCCTGAGTCCTGAATCTTTTTCTTCCCAATAAATGTACCTGATTTATTTTTCTTGTTTTATTACATGGGCTAAGATCTCTAAAATAATGGCAACAGCAGAAGCATTGGCAGTAAACTTCGTTTTACACCTGAATATTATGGATATTTCTATAATGTCCCATTATTAAGTTGACTGTTGATGTCAGATATTATTAAGAAAGGATTTTTCTTAAATTACAAAGAAGTTTTTATCACAGATAGATGTGGATTTGTGTTAAGTATCTTTTAGCACATATTAAGATTTTACAGGCTTTTCTTTCCTTCTTTTATTATGATTAATTCTATTAATACATTAACAGACATTGACTTAACTTATTTTCCTTCTGATTCTGGGAATTGGATTCAGAGACTAATGGGTGCCAGGCAGCTGCTGTACCACTGAAATGCATTCCTACCTTTTTTATGTTTTTATTTTGACACAGCTCTCACTACGTTACTCACGCTGGCCTCAGATTAGTAATCCTCTTGCCTCAGTCTCCCAAGTAGCTGAGATTACAGTCATGTACCACTGTACCCAGACAGTCTTGCATTTCTATAATAAACTTTGGCAAATCTCAAGACAGTTCTCTGTGGAGCTTAGACTCCAGTGAGGGAGGCGGTGACAGACCTTCAGCTTTTTCTTGTTAACCCTGTCTTCGTATGTGTGCAATGATTGATCAATTCTTACCCATAACTTGTTCCCATCTCCTCTTATGCTTCTTCCAGTCTTGGAGATAGATTTTTTTAAATGTTATGTTTGTGAGTCCTGAAGGCCTTACTTGGAATTTGCTTTTGCAAACTTCAGATTTGTTTTCTAAAAGTGCCTTTCCATTTATGATGCTTGTGATTTCTGCCACCAAACCCCAACTTGCACAACAGATTCTGGCATCGTCTTATCATGCTTAAGTTTAATTTAAAATAGCATAGGATCTATATTTTCTTTAAGTTAATAGAACTTTTCCCTAAACCATATTCATTCCTAAATCATCTAATTTATGGTATGCTGATTGACTTACTCAGGTTTCCTTGTTAAGCATGTTTGGATGTCTTTTGACTTTTAAACTATCTATTCTTATCGATTTTTAAAAATATATGATCCTATGGCTGTACCTGGTGTCCTGTGGTATGCTTTAATTTTCTGTATCTGAAATGATTTTTTCTTCTGTTCCACTGTCAAACACTTGTGTTTTGTGTTGTTTTGCTCTTATTCCTCAAGATGTTTCAGTTTGTCTCCCAATCCACAGTGCACTGGGAACTTGGTATTATCTGGCCTTCTGATTTTGGCAATCTGATGGGTATGCAGTTCTAACTCACTGATGATACAATGAGCATTTTTTGACTGCTAGTTGAGCACCTCAGCTGATACCTTTTACATTTGTGTGCCCCTCCCATTAGACACTTACTCATGGCATTACTGATTTTCCCACTGCCTCTGCAGCTTGATACCAGTCTTCAGGGGTACACTGGATGGTTAACTATTAATCCACTGCCAATGACAGATGGCACAAATATTGTCCTTTAAACTATCTTGTGCCCATAATCCTATTATCATTGTCCTCTGTTGCTTAAAAATACTTCATTTATCTATAAGGCAATTCCATCCACTTTTGCAAGTTAACAGTTTAACAAATTGCTTTCATACTCAAAACTACAAAGAAATTTTGCCTCCACTTTTATTATAGTTTTATCTATTGTATTAACATGCTCAATCTTATGCACATGAGGTTGACTTAGGATGTGGTCTAAAATAGTAGATCAGATATTGGGGGTTTTTTCTCTTGAAGTGAGATAATTGGACCATCAGCCTGACACGTTTTATAACATGGTAAGAAAGATAGTGGTCCTGAATATGGTTTGAGACAGAAGTTTGTGTAACATAATTGGCAGTTCTCCTGGGAAACAGCATTCTCAGGTGACTTTTTCATAAGACTCCACCGAGATTAGGAGGTTTTACTCAGAAAGTGTTCTCTGGGGAGGAACCCACTGGCACTAAATGCTCCCCTCATTGCATTTTCCCCCAAACTTGTAGGAGAAGAGTCTTCACAATAGCTAACTCACAGCCCTCTTTCTGTGTGGCAAGTGTGAAGTACTGACACAGTGTATAATTATTTCCTTCAGGAAGGCTGCGTTAGCAGTCGTCTGTGCAGTCTTCTGTTCTTCATGCAGATCCATCTCTCAGGTGACTGAAGGGCCTCTTTGGTAACTGTTTGGAAATGATACGTGGATAGTGTCGCTCTTCACAGGGACATCACCACATCCATTAGCATTGTGTGGGCATCTAATTCCCAGAAAGCGTTTAGAACTCTGTTGTGGAATGTTTATGGATTATTTCCCAGTGTCTTCTCCACTCTCCCTGGGATGACAATTGTTTACAGGTGTCATTTTTCCAGTAGTTCTGTATTGGTTCACCAGGTTGATCTTTTTTTGTGACTGTCAGTCCTCTTTCTGTGCCTGAGCCCTTTATATATCCAGTGTTTGCTTTTCCTAGAGCGGGGAGTCAGTCTGAATATTTAGGTTGAGCTACTTAACATCCCTACCCTTCAGGTTCTTCATCTATACAGTGGAAGAAGGGTTCACGTTAACAAACTTTACTGTGTTTTCCAACCATGGGAGTTGAGATGAAATCCTCAACCTCCATGAAATATGTTATTGTATATTTTGCCATTCTACATTTGAGCTCCAGCAACCTACAAAGATTAAAGGAGCAGTCACAGCCGGAGGCAGCACACTAAGAACTTCCTCGTCTTGTCCAAGAATTTATTTTTATGTTTCTTGTGGCAACCTAATGTGAACCAGAGCGCTGACTTTTTACTTTGAGCTCCTTTTATATCATTAGGTACAACCTCTGCCATACTCATACACTGTTGCATGTGTCCCTGAAGACCTGTATCTTGGTTACTTTTCTCTTGCTGCTGAGACAAAATACCCAACATCCAAAATTAAGGAAGGAAAGGTTTAGCTTAGCTCACAGTTTGTGGAGGTTTCAGTCCATAATCAACTGGCTCCAAGGCAGGGTGGCAAGGTGAGGGACAACTGTGCAAGGCAACAAAAGACAGCAAAAGCAACAAGAGCAAATGGGGAGAGCAAGCCACCTTTCCTCCCTGATATTGTAAGCAGGCTACCTGCCCTAGGGCATGTGTAACACTCACACCATCTCTGTGCGCTCCTCTTGCACAAGATGAAGATGTTTACAAAGCGAGGACCCTAGGCCCTGCTAAGTCTATTAGTCAACCAGCTAGACTTTTCAAATTAACACAATGTATCAACCATCACAGCCTGTATCTTACATGCACTGCAGCAGCCTCTGCCTCCTGGGCAGCTTCTGCCTCCCCACTGCACCCAAAGCATGGCTCAGAAGCACCAGCAAGACCAAGGTCTCTGACACTCATCTTCCCACCTGCTCTGAGTTAGACATGCTTGTGAGTGACTTCTGCTGGTCCCAAGGTAGCTTTTCATCTGTAGAAAATGCATAAAATGAATGCCCAGGAAACACCTGTCTAGGCGGGCCCTTCCCTCAATCCAGTCACACCTGTACTATAGCTTAGAGGAATTCCTTGAAGTTTATTGTGTGAGAGTGGCACCTTTCTCTGTTTCCAGTAATAATGGATTTTTATTATAATATTCTTTTGGCAATTTCACTAGGAATTTGGAGCATGGGCTGAAAAGATTGGAATATTTTAGTCAGTTCTGTATTTCCAGCACCTAGTAAAAAATGCAGTAAGAATAAAGAATGTGTATGAGATGGAGAAAAGATGAATTAGTAGGATGGTCACATAACTTATAGTCTAAATCAGGGCCCTTTAGAGAATGAAAGGGGATATTGGCCAGATGGGTCCCCAGATTGATGGGGGTAAAACGGGGCTGTGCAAGAAAACCAGGATATGTGATCACCCGGTGCCTAAGGGAGATGGGAAAGAAATAGCAGAGATGCTAGGGTGAAAGCAGGTTAGCAAAAATAATAGGTCTGTATTCAGTGGGACACCAACCCTGAGGCAGAGGTTGCAGTGTGGGAAGTTTACTGAGGGATGCTCCTATTAATGGTACAATGGAGAGAAAAGAAAGTAAGACTGGGTAGAAGGAGACATTAACTATTAGGACGGCTTCAGGAAGTGCTGAAAGTAACCCTTCAGCAATACCCCAAACCACAGCAAGGGGCCTGGGTCCTCACTGTACCCTCTGTCAACTGGTCACAGGATGTACACTGGCCATGGCTTTACATCAGGCAGCTTCCTTCCATGGAGGTTGCATTCCCAGGGCAATGCAGCTGTGGCCCTTCGACAACCAGGGTTCTCTGCAGCTGGAGAAATGAAGTGCTGGGTGCTGAAGGAGAGTGTGGGATTGCTTACCGGGTGTGCATGACAGCTACTCCAGCTACCCAGGTGCCACTCAGCCACCTCACTCAGAACTAGCGTTTGTGCCTGTCTGGGATGGGTTCTTCAGCGTTCTGCATGGTATTGCTTTCTAGGAAGCTCAGAGGGACAAACGCAAGGCTGCCGTTTCAGCCGGTCTTAAGGCTGCAACTCATTCCTATGGTCCCCTGCTCTGTAGCCCATTCCAGATTCCTCACCCCCAAATAGCCCTTTGCTGCTCAGGGTGCTTTACCTGGTGGATAACACA
Organism: Dolichotis patagonum; assembly: GCA_004027295.1. Classification (NCBI taxonomy): domain Eukaryota; kingdom Metazoa; phylum Chordata; class Mammalia; order Rodentia; family Caviidae; genus Dolichotis; species Dolichotis patagonum. The sequence goes on along the minus strand of PVJX010000445.1, from coordinate 13,502 downwards.
GACCTCACCCAGGACAAGTCAGAAGTCCTGCCGGCCATATTCACTGGCTATGGCTGCCAAACTTTCCCATTTGTCATCACCAGGGGGCAAGAGGGCAGCAAGACAGCTGACAGCCCAGCATCGCTCCTGTTCACATTCTGGAGCAGCTCCCCACTTGCTCCCAGCATGCAGATCCACGACCTCAGCCAGGAGCTGAGTCCCTCCGTTGGCTGCTCATTACTTTGCATAGGAAGCCCCATGGGTCCAGCAGCGGCCATAACTTAAAGTGTAAAGGGGCTCCTGCCACGTCCCCTGGCAGAGGGGTTCCCCCCCAGGAACCAGGCCCTACAGGGTCTCCTAGAGTTACAGAGAAAAGAAACCAAAGTTCCTCTCGTGGGTCACTGAGAATGGAGAAAATGGGGCAATTTCTACGTCAACACCCCATTTCCCAGTCCTGCATATTCTTTTTGGTTTTTTATGAGAACAATTTAGGGTCCTTGAATTGAAATGTTTTCTATATTCTCTATAATAACTGACATGTTTTATACACGAAAATAACAAAATAATCCACATGGAAATACCAAATGTTGTGTTTTATGATGGCACCAGCACATAATTACGTTTTGGTTATGTTACTCATTCAATACTCCTTTGATACGAACATAAAACCTTTTAAACATTTCAAGGATTGATACTATTACTAAGGATGGCTTGAAAATATAAACACTCATTCATGTTGCTAAGATACAAATTACTAGAGAGTATCTGATCATTTTAGGAATAACTTGGAAATATCCATAACCTATAAAAGATGCTTCTTTTGCTAGCAATTTCACTCTAGAGGTGTGTCCTAGAGAAATAGCCCCAAAAGTATACAAAAACTACAAGTAGAACTATGTAAAGATGGCGGATCAGTAAGCAGCAAAACAGGGAGCCTCTCCGGGAACAGATCAGATACTGGAGTAGAGCATCCCGAAGAAGACCAGATGGAGGGAGATGGATCCTCTTGACCCAGGAAGAACCCACAGGAAAGCGAGCCAGTCAGACTTGCAGTCATGGTGATCCCACCAGAGCCGGAGCCACTCGGACCCTCAGTTGTGGCACTCCGGCCCAGGCTGCTCAGACCCATGGTCGAGGAGCTCTCGCCACCAGATCCACAGTCGCACTAAGGTCAGGGGTTGGCGAGCCCAACAGAGAGCAGAGCCAGTGTGGAGACCTGCACTAACCCACGGTGAGTGCTCAGAGTTTGACCCTCCTGTGGGAAAGGGGTAATGGATGGGACAACATATTGGTATTAGGGAGGATGCGCCTGAACAAGGAATGGCAGTGACGTCAGTTGGTTGCTCCATGCCTAGAGCAGATTGATGAGATCTGCTTGGGCTGGGTCACACCCCAGCTGGGACCTGATAGCCAGGGACAAAATTGTCCTCCAAGTTGTCCTGAACTGGTTCCGTCCACATGGCCCACATTAACATGGTGAAGACCTCCACTGGTTGACTGGCTCAGAGGGGAGGGGCCAGGCTACACCACCCCTGCTTGTACCTCAATGACCGACAGTCAACTGGAGAGGGCAGAAATCCCTAGCCAGCGTGCTTCACAAGAACCATAGCCAACAAAGAAAGGGGCTGGGACCTCCACCATACGCCTGTATGAAAGAAACCAGAGACATGACAAGAGAAAGAAGTATGAAAAAGCCTCCAGCCCCCAACCCAGGGAAAATCGGTCCAGGAGAAATAAATACAGAAGAGATTGAGGGCAGCAAACATGCAATATCGGACACAGCATCAGCTGACATAAAGAAATATCTCCATGACATTATAGACAAACTCAAAACTGAAATATTAATATAAGTAAAGCAAGATATAAGAAGATTAATAAAAGAAATGCTAAGCACCTCTCAAGAAGGCACAGAGGGAAGAATGGAGGAACACACACAAAAAAGGAGAGAAACGTTTGATGAAGAATATAAAAAAAGACACCTAGCACCTCCATTGAGCCCCTGGAGCTGAGGGTGCACAAGGTGATTTACAGTGCACTTGTGCTCCCTTGGGGAGAGCTCTGGACCATTGCTCCTAGTGGTTAAGACCCTGCCCACCTTCCTGAAACACCACTGGAGGCACAGGAGGTCCCGCAGACCTGACTGGGACACACCTAGCCACTCCAATAAGCCCCCAGAGCTGAGGGCTCTCGAGGTAAGTTCCAGCGTGCTTTTGCTCAGGGAAAGCTTTGCACCTTCCCTCCCAGTGAATAGGACGCTTCCCAGCATCCTAGATACAGAAAGAGATAAAGAAGGTCACTACATACTAGTTAGGGGAAAACTTCAAGAGGAAGAGATAACAATCTTAAATGTATATGCACCAAATTCCAGAGCACCCAGCTATACAAAACAGGTATTAACAGAAATGAAAAATCAAATAAGCAATAACACAATTATAACAGGATTAACATGCCATTGACACAAAGGGATAGATCAACCAGGCAGAAAATCAGCAAAGAAATAACAGAACTGAATCACACCTGTGAACAAACAAACTTGATAGATGTATACAGAGTGTTTCACCCAACAACATCAGAATATGCATTCTTCTCAGCAGTACATGGAACATTCTCTAAAATAGACCACATAATACCCTACAGAACATACTTAAGTAAATGCAAAAGAATTGAAATTATCCCATGCATATTATCGGATCATTGCACCATGAAACTAGAAATTAATGATAAAAGAAACTGCAAAAACCCCACAAACACATGGAAATTGAATAATACACTCCTGAGCAATCAGTGGGTCACAGAGGAAATTAAAGAAGAAATTAAACAATATCTACAAGCAAACGAAAATACAAATACAACTTACCAGAATCTGTGGGATGCAATGAAAGCAGTCCTCAGAGGAAAATTTATTGCAGTGAATTCCCACATCAGGAAAACAGAACAAACACAAATAAACAACTTGATGCTACACCTCAAACATCTAGAAAAAGAAGAGCAAGTCAAGCCCAAAGCCAAAAGAAGGGAGGAAATTATAAAGATCAGAGCATAAATCAATGCAATAGAGAAAACAATACAAAGAATCAATGAATCAGAGAGTTGGTTCTTTGAAAGAATAAATAGAATTGATAAGCCCCTATCCAATCTTATTAAAAAAGGAAAGAAAAAACTCAAATCATGGAACAAGGAATGAACAGGGTGAAATCACTACAGACTCTGTAGAGATACAGAAGATCATCAACACCTATTTCAAAAACCTCTACTCTTATAGGTTCAATAACATAGAAGAAATGGACAGATTCCTAGAAACATATGAAATACCAAAGCTGGGTCAAGAAGATGTAAAACTGATGAATAACCCAATTTCTACTAATGAAATTGAAAATGTAATTAAATCCTTACCAACAAAGAAGAGCCCAGGCCCAGATGGATTCATTGCAGAATTCTACAAGAAATTCAAAGAAGACTTACTGCTGACACTCCTCAAACTCTCCAATGAAATTGAAAGGAAAGCAATTCTTCTTAACTCATTCCTGAAAGGAAATATTACTCTAGTACCAAAAACCTGAGAAAGACCCAACTAAAAAATAGAACTATAGGCCAATCTCCCTAATGAACATAGATGCAAAAATTCTCAATAAAATTTTGGCAAACAGAATGCAACAAATCATCAAGAAGATTATATACCATGACCAAGTGGGATTCATCCCAGGAATGCAGGGATGGTTCAAAATATGTAAATCAACAAATGTAATCCACCATAGCAATAGAGCCAAAAATAATCATTTCTATAGATGCAGAAAAAGCTTTTGATAAGGTCCAACACTTATTCATGATAAGAATCTTACAGAGAATTGGAATAGGTGGTCTTTACCTCAATATGATAAAGGCCATCTATGACAAACCTACAGCCAACCTCATATTAAATGGCCAAAAACTCAAAGCCTTTACCCTAAAATCAGGCACAAGACAAGGATGTCCACTATCATCACACCTATTCAATATAGTGCTGGAAATACTAGCCAGAGCAATAAGACAAGAGAGAGAAGTAAAAGGAGTAAAGATAGCAAAAGAACAAGTTAAATTATCATTACTTGCAGATGACATGATACTCTGCAATAAATGTAATCCACCATATCAATAGAGCCAAAAGGAAGAACCACATGATCATCTCTATAGATGCAAAAAAAGCTTTTGATAAGGTCCAACAGCCATTCATGATAAGAACCTTACAGAGAATTGGAATAAAAGGTCTTTATCTCAATATGGTAAAGGCCATCTATGACAAACCAACAGCCAGCATCATATTAAATGGTCAAAAACTGAAAGCCTTTACCTTAAAATCAGGTACAAGACAAGGATGTCCATTATCACCACTGCTGTTCAACATAGTACTGGAAATACTAGCCAGAGCAATAAGAGAGGAAAGAGAAATAAAAGGAGTAAAGATAGGAAAAGAGGAAGTTAAATTATCATTATTTGCAGATGACATGATACTTTACATAGAAGACCCCTAAAACTCTATTGAAAGACTCCTAGATATAATAAATAAATTCAGCAAGGTAGCTGGATACAAAGTCAATGCTCATAAATCAATAGCATTCCTATACACTAACAACAAAATCACTGAGAGAAATAAGAGAAACCACACCCTTCACAATAGCTTCCAAAAAGTGAAATACTTAGGAATCAATCTCATGAAAGAAGTAAAAGATCTATTAAGGGAAGTATAATACCCTGAAAAAAGAAATCAAAGAGGACCTCAGAAAATGGAAAGATATCCTTTGTTCAGGGATAGGAAGAATAACTATTGTAAAAATGGCCATTCTCCCAAAATTGTTATACAGATTTAATGCAATCCCAATCAAAATACCACTAACATACCTCATAGATCTAGAGAAATCATTCCTGAAATGCATCTGGAACCAGAAGAGACCTTAGAATAGCAAAGGCAATTCTAAACAACAAAGGCAAGGCAGGAGGCATCACAATCCCTGACTTGAAGTTATACTACAAAGCTACTGTAATAAAATCAACATGGTACTGGAATAAAAACAGACCTGAAGATCAATGGAATAGATTAGAAGATACAACTACAACTACAAACAAACTCAGCCACCTTATCTTTGACAAAGGGGTCAAACATGTCCACTGGAAGACAGTCTTTTTAATAAATGGTGCTGGAAAAATTGGCCTCCATATGCTGAAAACTAAAACTAGACCCATGCCTATCACCATGTACTAAAGTCTAAATGGATCAAAGATCTAAATATTAAAACAGAAACACTAAACCTGTTGGAAGACAAAGTAGGTGAAATCTTGAAGATATAGGGGTAGGTAGAGAATTCATGAACAAGAATCAAACCACACAGGAAATGCTTTCTGCACATCAAAAGAAATCTCCAGCATAGTGAAAAGAAAACCCACAAATTGGGAAAACATCTTAGTGAACTGTCCCTCAGACAAAGAACTTCTGTTTAGGACATATAAAGAATTTTAAAAAATCAGAACCCCGAAATTGAAAGACACAATCCAAAAATGGGCATCTGAGATGAATACACAGTTTTCAGATGAAGTAATACAAATGGCAAATAAATACATGAAACAATGTTCAGCATCATTAGTCATTAGAGAAATGCAAATTAAAACCACATTGAGATTCCATCTCACTCTAGAAATAATGGTCAGGATAAAGAAAACTACAACAACAAATGCTGGAGAGTCTTCAGGGGAAAAAGGAACTCTTCTGCACTGTTGGTGGGAGTGTACACTAGTACTGTGGAGGTCAGTCTGGAGATTCCTCAAAAAGTTGGGATTGGAAATCCCATTTGACCCAGCTATCCCACTTCTAGTCATATTCCCAGAAGAACTGAAAACATCATACCACAGTGATATACGTGTGCCCATGTTTATAGCAGCACAATTTGTAATAGCCAGATCATGGAAACAACCCTAAGTTTCCATCAACTGAGGAATGGATAAAAAAGATGTGGTATTTTTATACAGTGGAGTACTACTCAGCTATAAAGAATGATCTCATTGAGATATTTATAAATAAATGGATGCAGCTTGAGACCATACTCATAAGTGAAATAAATCAAACTCACATGTATTAAAAACTGTATAGTTTCCCTAGTGTAAGAAATGGTAAGAGTACATAAGATTTTATGGTAATCATGGTTCCCCATTATATTGCTTTGAAGTCTTATAATAGTGTCATTTATTGGTTGGAATGGTTTTATTGTTTTGTTTGATTTTATTATGTATGATGGTATAAACAGCTACTTTGAAGAAAACAAGACATTATGGCAGCCATTGCTGATTTAATATCATCTTGCTTTGAAGTCCTACCATGCTTTTGTTCTTCTGTTTCCATTGGTTCTACCATGTTGTGTCTTATTGGATTTTAATATGTGTGATAGTATAAACAAATTTTTTAAGGAAAATCAGATATTATAGTAGCCATTGTTCATTATCAGTTACTTGGTTTTGAATGTCTAGGATTACTTTCATTCTCTTGAATGGTTTTATACTATTTTGTTATGGTTGATACTATTGTGTGTGAAGGTGTGCTCAACTATTTCAAAGAAAAGAGACTTTACAGATAATGGACTTAAAAAGCAAAAGGAGGAAAAGAAAGTGCTCTAAAGGATATTAACTGCATGTATGTTTAAGTGTGTAGGACTGATAACCGTATTACTAAGTTTTTGTTGGATTATTGAACAGAACTGTTTGCAGCTTCACTGTTTGTATGTCCACTTTGTATGCTTTAATTTTGTATGCTTTAATTTTGTAACATGAACAACTAATTCTAAGAAGACAATATGTAATTTATCAACTAGTGATTTCTTACTGTTTTTTAAAATTCTGTATTATTTCCACCCTTTTTTCTGTTTTGCTTTTTTTTCTCTTTAAATAAAATGAAAAAAAAGGAGAGAGACATTATGGTAGCTACTGTTGATATCCAGTTGTCTTGTCATGAAGTTCTGTGTTGCTTGTATTGTTTTGTTCTGATTTGCTTTGTTCTGTTGTCTTTTGTTCTATTCCCTTTAAAATAAAATTTAAAAAAATTTAAAAGCCTAGAACACATGAAACAGATTCAAAGAGATTATCAGGAAATTAAAAACTCCATTGAAAGCTGGAAAAATTGCCTGAAAGGAACTAGAGATAGATTAACAAAACTTGAAGATAGGTTTGCAATGTGTGATCATGAAAGGAATGATCTCTTAAAAATAACAAGGCAACAGACAATAACAATACAAAGGCTAGAAGATGACAAGAGTACCTATAACTTAAGAATAAAAAATGTGAGTGAAGAAGTGGTAAACACAAAGGAAATACAAAGGCTATTCACAGAAATAAATAAGGAAAACTTCCCAAGCATAGGAAAAGGAAATGATATTCAGATGTATGAGGCATACAGAACTCCAGTCACCTACAACCAAAACAGAACTACCCCCAGACATATAATAATCAAGATCCCAGAAATTCATCATAAGAACAGAATATTAAAAGCCATCAGAGAAAAGAAACAGATCACCTATAAAGGAAAACCCATCAAAATCATGACAGACTTCTTGACACAAACCATCAAGTCAAGAAGAGCTTGGAGTGAAGTATTCCAAGCCCTGAAAGAAGATAACCTCCAGCCCAGATTGATGTACCCTGCAAAACTGTCTCTCAAAATTAATGGAGAAACAAGATGCTTCCATGACAAAGAGGAACTAGGGGAGTGCATGATCACCTATCCAACCCTACAAAAAATACTGAAAGACATTCTGGAGAGAGAGAAAAAAAAAAACACCAGGATTTCAAAAGTAGTGGCAGAGAGGCCTCAGTGAACAGGGCAAACAGTGGAATGAAGGAGAAAAGTAGACAACCAATGGTAAAAAAAAAAATAGTATAGCAGAAATGAGGCAGAGAAGGTTGGCTTTATAGCCATCTCTAACATAGACAGCCTTGATACACTAACAAAAAGAAATACAGGCAGAGTAGATCAGGAGATAGGGTCCATCAAGATGCTCTGTATAGGAAATATAATTAACATGAAAGAAGGTTTATGGACCGAAAGTGAAATACGAGAAAACAATGCTCTATGTGACAGGAAACCAGAGAGAAATAGGGGCAGCTCATCCAACACACACAGATAGGTTGGAAAGACATGACACTTTTGTGCAGTAGAGACCTACTCAGCTATAACAAAGGAAAACCTTGAGGCTTTTGTAGATAAAGGAATACAGCTTGAGATCAAGCCCAGGGGTAAAAAGTTTCAGAACCACTTGGGTAAATAGCAGGTTACCTCCCTAACCTAAAAACTAAGAGTTAGTGGGACCCAAAATGTACAATGCACCCTGTGAAAGTGAAAGGGGAGGAACTGTCTAAAAAACGAAGGCAGAGGACATTGTTAATAGTGTCTGTTGAGTTTGATTATATTTTATTTCAGTTTATCTATGTGTTTTGAGGGCACAGACTAGATTTGAGGGCACAGACAGCTCTCCCAAAAATAGCATTCTTAATTTCCTATTAACTTAACTGAAGCCCTGTATAACTTACACTGTCTTATTATGATTGATCTTATTTGAATCTGGTTTTAGATCACTGTTTTGTCTTGACTGATTTTATTGGAATCTGTTATGATTGATAGTATCAAGTCTGAGTATAGGCAACTACTCTGAAGATGACAAGATTCACTAGGATACCCACTGTGATTTGACTATTACATGCTTTTGAAGTCTTATAATGTCTCCAACATTTTGTTTTTATTAATATTGTTATGTACTGCTATGTTCAATTATACTATGCCTGATGATATAGACAATTCTATTGAAGGTAACAAGAGACATCATAGTAACCATTGTAGATCACCTTGTATTGTGGTTTTATATGACTTTTTCATTTCATGTTTTTCTAGCAATTTGTTTTGGTTTGTCTTGCTTTGTTTTGTTTTTCCTTCTAATACAGAAAGGATATATATGCATGTAGAGACTCATGCATGCATAGAACTTCTAAACATATTGATTATATAATGCATAATGAAAGGAACAACTACTTTGAAGAAAAAGAGACACTACTGTACCTACTGCTGATTCCGTAGCATCACAATGTGAAATCCAGCAATACTATTATTCTTTGTTTAGAGTGATTTTAGTCTGTTTTGTTTTGTTTAATTTCAACATACATGAAGGTATGGACAGCTATTTTGAAAAGAAAGAGAGACACTATGACAGCCATTGCTGACTTCCTTATTGTCTGGTCTTGAAGATCTAAAATGCCTTCATCTCCTCTTCAGATCAGTTTTATACTATGTTGTTTTGCATGAATTCACTGTATGTGAAGATACAGACAACTATTTGGAAGAAAACAAGAGACAATATGATAGATAATGAAGATCTCTGATTGTCTTGCTTTGAAATCTGTGTCTCTTACACTGCTTTCTTATGTTCTGTTTTGTTCTGTTTTGTTGTGTTTAATTTCACCCTCTTTAAAACAAAATAAAATAAAGTAAAATAAGAACTATGTTCTATAGCACTCTTTTTTAGAAAACTAGAAATAATACAAGGATTCAACAATGTGCTATATGTAAGTTATATTTCTCACAAAGAGACATGCAAGTGCTGAAAATGGTACATTAGCAGTAAAACAGGGAGAAATATAGCTCATGACTTTAAAAGTTGGTAGAAGACTATAGATAACATGATACAATTTTAAATTTTATATTAATATTAATAATACATCTCAAACTATATTTTATGCATAAGATTTTTTGGTAATTTTTAAAGAGAATAAAATCAAGCAAAATAAAACAATAAAGCCAATCAAAATAAAACAGTATAAATGACACAGGTCTTCAAAACAAGATAATAGGAAATCAAAAATGGTTACCATAATGTCTCTTGTTGTCTTCCAAATAACTGTCCATACCTTCAGACATGGTGAAAATCAATCAAAACAGAATAGAGTAGAACAAATAAAAACAAAACAATGAACACAATAAAGAACTTCAAAACAAGATAATAGTAAATACAAAATGGCTACCATAATATATCTTGTTATCTTTGAAATAGCTGCCCATGCCATCAGATATAATAAAATCAAACAAGACAGAATAAAACCCAACCAAACAAAGCAATGAAAAAGACACAGGACTTCAAAACAAGATAATAGGGAATTAACAATGGCTACCACCTTCAGAAGGAGATGCCCCATTGATGCTACATTGTGTATTGTTATTCTCTGAATAGATGATCAGAGTACCAGCTTTAGGCTCACAAAGTCAGTGAAACAAGCCCTGCATATTCTATTTGTTGGGAAGGCAGCACCATATAATTGGTCACTGGTCAGGAAGTGTACTGAATCTGTGAGGACGACACACCATCCTCATGAGATAGTACCCTGAAGGTGGCAACTCAGCCACTCTATCAGACCTGCAGCTCCTAGTCCCATGGACCTATGGGACTTATGACAGTGTCAGTGGGCTCACATGTTCCTTGGATGAAATCAGGGCCCCTGGTCTGATGCGATATTTTGTAGGACCCCACATTGACAGATCAGTAGTTGGTGATGAATCATGTTGGTGGTAAGCAATCAGAGGATTTTTCTACCAAAGGCCAGGTTGGTTTATTCATGGCTGCTGCTGGACAGGAGGCTCAGCAGTGGGCATCTGACATCAGCAGAGCCTAGGACATCAGCTGTGAGTGAGCACTCTTGTGAAGCCTGTGGACCTCTGCCACCAAGGTGCTCCTGGTTGCCTATGTGTCCACACTAAGACAGGGGCTGTGTCATTACCCCTGCTTGGTTGTTAAGTGCTTATCTCCTTCCTCCTGGAGATGCCCTCTGGGTTGCATCAGCCTGGGACACTTTATGCCCATACTTTATGCCCAGTCCAAGGACCCAGCCACACACCTCCTCATCTGGTTGTTTTTCTCTTTACTTTTTCTTTTAAAGTCATGGGGAATTGAACTGAGGCATCATTGAACCTCTCATCCTTTTGAATTAAAAAAAATTTTTGAGACAGGGTCTCTCGTTTCCCAGGCTGTTCTTGAGCTTGCAACCCCCTACCTCTGCCTCCCAGAGGGCTGGAATTACAGGTGTGCACAACTGTGCCAGGATCACCTGGCCTCTTTTTTCCCAGTCCTTCTCCATCCATTTGCATCTAGCAAAAAGCTATTCCCTTCTCTCCTCCAGTCCACATGCGTTCTCATTTTAAGGATCTCCTTTCTTCTCCACACAAAATGAATGCCCAGGAACTTTCACCAGCTTTTCCCAGTGAGTGGATTCCCAGGCCACAGTTGGTTGTGACTACTCCTGAGTGGATGCCACTGAGTTTGGTCCACTTTTGATCTGCATCATACTCTGTGTGGACCCATCTGTGAACCACACATGGCCTGCTTCCTCCTCCATCATGTGGTCAGAGGAACTAGCCCCATGCAGCTGCAGTGGGAGTTCAAGGGGAGGCACCAGGCAGAAACAGTGGGTTCTGTGAGGTTTGGTAGTTTGGGCCATGGATATGTGCAGCTTTCTGATGCCTTTTTGCACTGCTCACACTCAACTCCAGATATACCACTTCCGTCTCACAACGTGTTGTTGCAGAAACTTCCAGATCTATGATTTGGAAAGTCTGACAGAACTCAGCTCATGAAAAGGCCATGCTGGCTGGCTGTTCACTGGATGATCCAGGGTAAGTTGGTCCATCTCTTTAGGGTTCAGATGCATTTTAAGCACTGCTTTTTAAACATAAAATTCTCTGCATGGACCTTGCTCCATGTTCCTCAGGGTCTATCTTGTGATTCTCCTATTGGAGCTTCCATAAACCCTGAATGGCACATTTAGATCCCACAGACACCTCTAATTCCATGTGGTCCATTGAGCCCTATGGTCCCTGCTATGGTTTGTGTCTAGATGTCCCCCCAAAGATTTATGCAGTCATGGGGGGGCAGGCTTTTCAGAGGTGACTAGAGTGTGTGACGCTGTGATTATGGATGTGTGATCAGTTCACGGAATAGTTTGGCACCACCCTAATCCCAGGAGCCTAGCCAGAGTATAAAAGAAGCAGAAAGATGCTATGGAGGTTGGTTGTTGATTCTGCTGTCTTCTGCCCACCATGAACTGTTCTCTGCAAAGCCACTCTGAGATGGAACCAGCTGATTATAGACTGAAACATCTACTAATTGTGAGTTAATAAACCTTTCTTCCTTTAACTTTAGGCATTGGGTATTTTGTCTCAGCAAGGAGAAAAGTAACTAAGACACAATTTGGTACCTATGAATGGGATTGTTGCTGTGACTGTACCTGATCATATGGTTCAGGAGCTTTTGGGAATGGCTTGCAGGAAAAGTTTGGAAATGTTCAGAGGTGCTGGCTGAAAAAGTAGAGCTGGAACACCTTAAGCTGTATTGTATGGGAAATTTTGGTCTAAGCTCAAAAGACTAAAAGGCTGATAGAAATCATGCTCAGGAGGTTTCTGCTGGTCAGAAGGACTGCATTGGTTGTTGAACTCCAAATGATGTGTATTATGCCTTGACAGACAGTTTGTGTGCATTTTGCTCAAGTCCAGAGACTTTGTCTGAGACAGATTAAGGGAAATGAACTAATTAATCTAGCAGAAGAAATTTCAAGGCAGTTGAATGTTGGGTGGTTGCATAGCTACCCTTGGGGGCTTTTAGTTAGATGTATGTTGAGAATCAAGAGAAAGGAGTCCAGCAGAATGATTTAAAACATTGTGAGTTTAGCCAGAAAGGAAACTCCAATAAACTTATGCACTGCAAAAATACAGCAAATGAGATCTTGATTGCTGAGAAGAAACAGGAGAATAGAAAAGATGGCCTGAAGAAATCACAAGAAGTAGTAGGACTTCATGCTTTGCAATCTCAAAATTGCAAAAATAAAAGACTTTGCTTTAAGAAGAAAGCCACATAGGACCATGTTCCAGAACGGTGGCAGCCTAGAGAATTTGTTCCTCAGAATTGGATTTAGTGTGCTCAGTAATCCAGGCACTTGACACCTAAGCCAAGAGAAAGGGAAGCCTGGCTGCTGATCCAGCTGGCATCTCGGCTTGGCATCACTCACATGGCACTGGTTTTAGATGCATGCAGAATGAAAGAGTTGTGGGGTCAGGAAAGCTTCCACCCAGATTTCAGAAGAAGGCCTGGGAGGGCAGGAATGTGTCACTGAGAGAGCAGTGTGTGAAGATGTGAATGTGAAGTGAAATGTGCAGTGGAGGTTCCAGAAGTTTGGAGAAGTCAGGAAGTGCCGTAGGCTCAGAGACACTCAAGCCCTTGGGAGTTGACATCTTGCCACAGATTGCCTCAGATGCTGCACATGAAACTATAGGATTTGTGAATTTCAAACCAAGAATGATCCAAAGAGATAAAGAAGGTCACTACATACTAGTTAGGGGAAAACTTCAAGAGGAAGAGGTAACAATCTTAAATATATATGCACCAAATTCCAGAGCACCCAGCTATATAAAGCAAATACTAACAGAAATGAAAAATCAAATAAGCAATAATACAATTATAACAGGAGACTTTAAC